>CAJQUW010014722.1:0-31936 GCA_907163375.1 Prostheceraeus crozeri
TGGAAGCAACATTGATAAGGCAACATCATTTTATAATGATTTCATTTTCAGATCTAAACATTTTGTTACATCAATCATCCCGCAATGCAGAACTATCACTTCAAATATTTTTTACTGCTTAAACACTGCGCTTTCACACCATAGAAGGAGCAGATAGTGAGACCATATCAAGTTATTCAAATAACGCGTTCAAGATCACTATTGTGCATGCTTATCGGAGATATTCCCTAGTTCAAAATTGTACTGCATGTAACGACACGTGAGTGGTGCTTGCTTGCGTAGTTTCTTGTTGCCATGTTTGGTGGTTGTGAGAGTGGGCATGTGCAGTGGTGCATATGTGAATACTGTGAGGTGGTGATTGTAGCGTACGAGATGACATGGATCATGTTAGGTTTGTGCTTTGTTAAGAAGTAGTCCAGCAAGTAGAATGAGGCGCTCAGCTAAGGGCAACACATGAACCGTCGTGAAAGTTGTTGTGTTTCCGTTAGCGTGAACTCACTGCTTTGTCTGGTGTGTGCCTGTAGATAATTCGCCGCGGCATGTAAATGGCATTGCTTTGTGTCACGCAATCAACAAAATAAAATACAGTAAAAAGAAGGGACATGTGATGGCTTTGAAAGTGGCTGACGGCAGCCACTTATCGGATTTACCAAGTGGATCTAGAAGATCCGTAATCTTTAGAAGTTTCTTCGTCACGATCCAGAGGTCGGATATCAAAGCTAGGGAAGCAAACATAGAAATAAACTTTTTATCTGAAGTTCGCTAGAATGGAAATTGACTCAAGGTCGCGGCACATCCGGGGGAACTAAGTTGGGGCATGAAGAACCAATTAAAAGCTTCGATTTACTCATGTGACTGATTCTAACCCAATCATGCAGACGTTGGCAGGTGCATCTAAGTGAAAATGCGTGCGATTTATGTGCCGTTATTGTGCATTGCATGAAGCTTAATTTCCATTCTAGAGGTTTTATTGTTGTCAATTTCTATGGAAGCAAAGGTGTCATAGATAGCTAACAATCCGATCCGTTTGTCATTCTCTATGTTACTTCATTTCTAATATCATTGAGCGCGCAAATGCATGAAAGATCCAATGCCATGGAAGCTACTATAGTCTCAACCGTTACATGGTATTTTTCTTTTCTCAAATTTCACTACCTTCCATCTCTTTTAATGAAGATAGTGTTGTTTGCTGCAATAAGTTTTACAACTGTATTTATATATGCTCATGCCATGAATGCACGTACGATAACTCCAACCCAGGACACTTTTTCTCCCACGTCGAAGTTCCTCTTCCAAGCTAATAAACAGTCGACCTCGGTGGAGGGGTTGGTCGGCAAGATGTCTCAGATGATCCCTAGGGGTACGGAAAGAAATCCAATCCTCGCACGGGTCACTGACATCCGACAATCCTAAGCCAAAGGCAACTGGGAATTGTCATGTGGAAGACGGACAAATCACTTTGTTAACCGACTACAACTGGGACACTTGTCATCCTTATCACAGAGATACCAATTTTGATGAATCCATACTCTCAACATCCGCGATGGAATAGTAGGAATGTCGTCATTCCTAAACCGTCATAAATATCCATCACAGAATCCTAACTACAGATACCCACAGAAACCCGCAAATGGGTTGCTCGTCCCAGCTCCGACTATAAGGGACATACAGGGACATGCCGGCCAGCTCGCAATTAATGCCCCAGCGGTAATGTACGCAATACGGTCTATCTTATAGAATATACATTATACATGCTATTCTGCGTAACTTTGTGAGCTTGATGAATTTGAGCAAGATTTTGTCATTTTAAGATGAATATTGCTAGTAATATATGAGCTTTGGTAAGTTATACAATTCGACATATTTCAAATAATTAATCAGGAAATCGCACCTAGTCGACACTACCGAATTTATTTGCCGATTATTAGAATTTTGAGACTCCTCAATTTTTTATATTATATTCGGTGATTCGCGCATGCGTGTAAGCACTCAATTGACATGTGTGTATTCACATTAGCTTCAGCATCAAGCGAATTCCATCAAAATATTTCCTCATACTTCAGTGATTTATCGACTTCCACATGTTCATAAATCAACGGAAATGTAGTTCTGACTACAAATGATGTATTACAAGATAATTTCAAGATAGTGCAGTGACTTTTACATGAATATGTCATGGTGAATACGCTCGCTGGTGTGTATGAAGTGCAATAGGAGAAAATCACAAGTAACAAAGCTTCAAAAGATATTAAATTTGAATTATCATTTCAAATAACGAAAGCACAGCTTATTCGAATAGAATCGCTCAGTTTAGAATCTAGTCTGCGACTTTTTAGCTTGGATTCTTTTTTCGATTCTGCCAATCCTTAAGAATCTTGAGAATGACAATCTGCTTTTCTCAGATGCAAAACATGTCATTGTTTTAGCCATACTCGAATGCCTGTTTTTACAAGACTAAATAATTTTAGCAAATAAGCCTCTGATTGAGGAGACGAATCAGATTCAACTTCGAAATGAAATACATTCCATGAACCACACTGTATTTAATAAGCTCTTTTTGTTCTTGTGTGCTTAACAGAGACTTTCACAGAAAAATAACGAAGTACCATTGCTCCATTTCAAAGGACAGAAGTCAAAATAAGCAGACTTTCTCGAAGGAAACTTTTGTGTGAAATATGCCTTGACCGTGCATTATAAAAGAAATAGAAAATCTGGGAATCGACCAAGAGTTTATTTCGATAGAAAACATGAAGTTTACAAATTATATAAATGATGTTAAGCTCCAATACGTATTTCATTGACCACCGGTCAATATCATCAGAAAGTATAACTTAGCAATCAGGATTAATTTCAGGGAGTATGAAGGTCTTTGTTGATTAGTAGTGCACATGGATATTGAAAGCTACCCGATAACGTTCGACAGCATGTAAATGTCATCATTTTTCAAAATTATAAAACGAAAGATCACTTGCACATGGATCCTTCCACTTATCATAGCTAAGAACCATAATATTGTCTATGTATAAAAAGAAATTGTCTACATACGAGAACGGACGATATTCTGTAAATATACTCGCAACGATTTTCCAAGTCGATTAGTAGCAGATCAATACGGTTCTCCACCCTATTGAGAGTCGGAGAAAAGTAACCGCCGAAAACATCAGACATGTCATTAAGTTTGAGTTGTATTGATGATATTTGCAACAACAGAAGTCACACTGAATGTAAATGACATGACTCACTATATCTGATTAAAATCAAGTTTTGCGGCTGAGCTGTGTAAATTTTTACAATATAATACATGTGCTACTAAATTTTCGTTTCATTAACGGGAGGGGGTCCGACACATAATTTTAATTTAAACTGAGTCCGAGGCAAAAACATATGTTTGGAACCACAGACCTTCCATATTGGAGAGTATATTCTAAGTTGTCTATTGATGTCATTCCATCATCAGTTAAATCATTTGCCAGTAAGTTGTGCAAGCAGAAGCAGAAACAAGCTCTTTGTGTCCAGTTGTCATCATGAATGAAAGAAAGGACGTATACTTCGTCGGAAGCAATGATAAAGAGGTGACAGACGCTTCGCCAACTTAGGCTTTCTGCATGTAGATGCCAAATAGCATCTATAGCCAAAAAGTCTGAAAAGGACTTGCGAATCATTCATGGGTTTCGACCCTCAGGTTGTGAGCCACTGCTCTTGCGGCTGCGGCAGAGTTAGGGCTTCGGGAAAGGCCGGGAGCACAGCAGGAGTATTCATAAGTTCCTCAGCAATCTTAGACTGACGTACAGCTCATCAGTTCCCGTTAGGTATAGAGAAAGGATGATCCTCACCTTGGCGGCAGCTCCACCAGAGATGACATTCTTCACGTAGACTCCTTCATCCCTGCCTTCAGTCACCTCCTTCTCCTCCGCTCTCCCGGGGCTCTCTCTGCTCAACCCCTTAACACTGATGCCCAGTCCATTCAGCTCAGTACCTTCGAGAGAGATGTCGAATTGCATCGTCACCAGACGGTACTTCGTCCGATTGAAATCTGGAAAACCAAGGATGAATAAATCAACTAGATAGAGGCAATTGTTCACAGAATAGAGAGGAGCAATTCATCCAGAGTTACAGGAGGGTCTTCAAATGGGGTCCCAGTCCCGTGTCGGAATTTAGCTATGAAACATGAAACTGCACCTTGATCTCTAAACTTTAACTTAGACTTTCATTACCTCGAAGTTTCAGTGCATTTTCAAACTTTTCCTATAAATGTCGTTGATTTGACCTGATGACCTCTTGAATGGATGCCATTGGAAATGTAACAATGCCATTCATAGATAGTCTGCATGATACAAAGTTCTATGCCATCATCAACAGATTGATGCCAAGGAACTGAAACTACTGAAATTGCTGGAATAGTTTATCACGTACACTTTACATAATCATTTGCCTGGTGAATGTTGCCTGGTGAAGGGCCTCGTATATAAATTTATATTATCATGATCAATCTGGGCTTTCCTCAATTATATGAATATAACATCATTATCAATTATGCGTCCAAAATTAATTAAAAGACCTCATGAATTATATACACATAGAAAGAAGTAGCATGATAAGTGTTCATCAGCACTCACAAGTCACCAGATCAATAGCGAATTTTGTGATCGAAAGCCTACATGACAATTGCCACTTCCTTTTGCATTAACCATTTCGATTAGTGTTCTTTCCTAAAATTTAGGTTCGCTAAATTAAAATTTCAGCTGAAAATAATTTTAGGCCAAATTAAGAGAACATGAAGTTTAAAAACTCTTATTTAGTTTTACTTTTAATATTTCTTTTTTTTTTATTCAAGCTATTTTCTCTATACTCTCTATTTTCATGTTAAATCACCATTTGAAAAAAAGGAAATATGTCACTGACTTGACTCAGGAATTTTGCTTTCCTAACACCATTCCCTCCAGAGTCTATGCAGTGGCATTTTTATTTTCTAATTGTGTAATCCAGGAATGGATAAAAGCAAATCGCCATGGTCAAGTACAGAATATGTCTGCCAAAAAGCGGACTTATGAGCAGAATTTACTGAATATTTTTCTAGCACATGACAGCTGAATTCGCATAAATACTACTAGTTGTACAGTTGAAATAACATCTAATGTATGACCTTTTTATTTAGTGTCGTGTCGCAATTCCCTTCAACGTTTTACCAATTGTTGCTGTTCTCATAAAATTCCTTGTTCTTTCGCTTGTGTGTTGCAAGAGATACATAATGTTAAGAAGCAACAAATTCAAACTTGTGAGAACATTTTTAAACTGAATTTTTGAATAATTTACAGATAAGGCCTACAGAAAACGTGGTCTAAAATCATTAATAGCTTGAGATCTAAGTTCACTAGGACCTCGGATGCAGTAGGAGCCTCGTACGAAAGCTGACAAATACATCTTGTCCGAACATGACATGTGGTGATCGAAAGATGGACATATCCAAGAATGAATCTTCCACACAGTCAACAATCTCATCAAGTTCGAAACTGAGAGCCATTCTACGGTATTTGAAAGAAAAATCAGCACATCAGCTTTACGTGATTATAGAGCAGTCGGACAGCAACTTTTAATAAGGAGTCACCGACAGGAGTGATAACGGTGGTGTAATGATGCACGTTCCGCACACACTACTGATCCTTCGAATACGATACTTAATTCATGCATGAGCGGGTGTATATGAGACCATCGTTCAAGGCGCATGATAGTCGCGGAATACCAGATATCGAAAAAATTTGATCTTGGAATTGATAGGCTTGTCATCCCAAACTAATTCAAAATATATTTCGTCAGAAATTTCTACATCAACCAGATATCTTTGGGAAATGATCGCAAAAAGACGGACAGGCATTTCCCTCAGGAAACACTGATTGTCTGACACGCACTGACCCTTGATAAACAGACATACCATTGCAAGAACTAAACCCACGGTTACAATCGCCAGGCGGCCTTTCTCATCAAGATTGCTGCCGAAGTGGATTCTCTCATCAACTTTGTCTATCAAATGACCCTTTGAGGTAAGCAAGTTAGTTTAAGGCCTCGTAGTCAACCTTGCTAGGGTGTGACAGACTTCGGGATTTCAAATTCATCTGTTATTTCCAGGTTATCAAACGGAGCATATTGTAGCAAGCTAAAACAAATTATGTAATTTGATAAACATATCATCAGTTTCCAAGGAGTCATTATCAGGGAAATAAATGCAAAACAATTTAGAATCAAACAACACATGAACTTTGTGACACCAAATGTGGGAATTAACTATTTACAGGCAGTATCATCACCATGACTCGGTACATCTTCCATAGTTCACTGATCTCGTTACCACTATTAAAATCAAACAAAAGAGGCATTCTGGCACCAAATGTGGGAACTAACAAAAGTATCAATCCGATACTGATATCATCAACATCGCTGCATTTTCTTCAGTTCACTGATCTCGTGGTCAATATTGTCACATGCAGTCTTCATCTCAACCATTTCTTCTCCTATTGCTTAAGCAAAATCTCCTGTGCCACTAACTTCTTGGATGTCTCTTTCTTCGGTTCTTTGGTTTCTTCCTCTTTTTGAATGCAAAGCCAACAACTTCAAACATGAATCATGGCAACGACTTCAAACTACGAGCTACACGCCACCGATTGCGTCGTAGATTCGGCGCTGTGCGATAAGGCTTTCCTCCAATTGGCTTTCAGCGATCATTTCTTTGTTTACATTGAATCAACGTTCAATAGATGCCTGCCATGAGCTAAGACAACAAGGCGATATACGTATTGAATGAAAATACGTGGGATTGGAATCCAAAAACTGATCAACCGATCGCTATTACCCTTCTAAAACTCTGAGCAGGCAGCCGCAACCTTTGCCATAAAAATAATTTATTTAAATAAGCATTAAATAATTTAAGCCAACGAAAGTCCAAATGATTCATTTAAGGCTTTGTCACGACAACCGGAGCTCTAGCTTAATTAATAGAATAAACTCCATTATATATTCCAATCTCTGCATCCTTCTTTGAAGTTTTCCTCACGGCTTCTCTTGTTTAATTTCTTAGGATTATTGAAACCTGCAAAAGTAGACAGAAAGTACACCATGTTAACATCAAACAAAACGATAGAAATCAAAAAGAAGCTTTCTATGATTTTCATTAGTATGAAGCTTTCATCTAGAGTACTCATCTAAATTTCAATTTGGTACGCAGTAATAAATTTCCCGTATTTTGAACCTGTTTCATAGGTTATTTTTCCGGCTTCCCGGTTTTTCCGGCCGTATACACCCTGCTTGCTGGCGAAATGTTTTTAGCCATATTTGTTGGTGAAGCTTGCAGGTACTTTTTTAAGCTGTTCAGTGTGACTTTTGTGACATTATCTACCGTATTTCCACACATGCAACGGCCGCTACAGACGTATGCAACAACATGCCGCTACAGATGAGTTAGAAGACATATTTCAGCAACAAAACGTAAAATCAATATGAAATTTACATATGTTTAAATCTAACAGAAATAACTAACAAATGCAAATCGATTAGAAAATATCTATTTAGCATGGAGGTCAGCTTCGTGACATCGTCAACAACATCATCAGAGCATGCCTCTTCTTACGATCTCTCAAGTGCCTATGAAGATTGCTGATTTCACCGCTGTTTCTTAATATTCTGGTCTCTAACAGATCACTCGATCAAGTCACTAGGGAAGTTCCTCCAGACGTCGTTAGCCTACACAACAACCCTCTACCGATGCGCGTGAGTTCTTGATCGCTATTTTTACTTTTAAAGTCTTTAAAATGTTATGGTAATACGGTGTAATAATTCTACTTGATGATGGCTAGAACCCCAACCCCTATCTTACACCACTTGGATCAAGGGGCTCGCGCATGTGCAGCATGCCAGGATAAATGCATCGTCCGAAGATGTGGAAGCACTTACCTGTCGACAGATTATTGCCCCGCCTCTCTTGAGCGCCATTAATGGCCTCGTCATCATCTTCCTCTTGCCTGGAGATAGTCAGACGGACATTCTTCCCCACAGCCACACTTTTCAGCATTTGGACCACTTCCTTCTGTGTCCGCTCCGTCACGTCCAATCCATCTACTTCCAGCATTCGATCTCCACACCGCAGCCGGCCGTCACGGATAGCGGAGCCGCGGCTGAGGATAGACTTGACGAGGATGGGATTCGGGCCGTTAGTCTTGGTGTCTCTTGTCGTCAAGCTGAATCCGAAGCCGTCCTTGCCTTTCGCCAGAACGATCGAATGGCGCACTCCCGGCCTCTTCGTGTTCACCAGATCTTTCTTTGACCCTCCGAGACTCCCTGACCGTTGATGACCGCTGCTTTTACCGGCAGAAGAAGGTGAGGATGAGGAAATTACGTGCGAATCTTCAGTAGGACGTGAACTGTTCTCCTCATCTGCAAGAGAGTGGGGGAAATTGAGGTTACGGATCAAGCTGTTCAGTATCGTCTACATTAATCATTTTAATTTTGTCGTAGGGCTGCAGAGGAGCAGGATACAATGAATACTGCAGAACATGGAAATCACAAATCATCGAACACATGTCTATGCTTCACAGGCATATGAAAGATGTCAACAAAACAATTCAATATGCCTACATGAGAAGATATCTCATACGGAAAAATACTTTGGAACGGTTATAGAAGTCCTATTGTTACTATTTAGCATGCATCTAATTATATTTATTGAGTTATTGATCACCATCTATAATTAAGCATTATCTCATCAATTATGATTTTGTAATACACTAACTTGATGAGATTTAATAATTGAGATAAAAATGCTTAAGTATACATAATGATCAACAAATATAATTAGATACATGCCAAATACTAGCAATCTGATCTCTATGACCGCTCCAAATTCTCATTCCATGCTTCATCAGATATCATCTTATGTATTGAATCGCTTTGTCTTCAAAATATGATGTTGTTCATTGATGAGATCAAGATTTTTGGCAATAACCATGTGACTTATGAATTATTGAGTCTATCAAAAGTTTTGACTAATTCTCAGAGTCTAATCTTCCAACTTCCAATGCCAGCTTTAAACAGAGCACACACATCACGCACGGCGTCATCAAATATACAATCGCCATTCATTCCCTACCAATCAGCTTAAGACTTTCTACTTCACCATGTCTTTTAAAATTGCTATGTATCTTTGTAATGTCTAAAATATACTTTTCATAAAAAATCAGGTTATTAAGCTTAAGTAATCAATGGATAATATGGACCTGGATCGATGGACGTTCTAATCACTCCAAATGGGTCTTCTTTAACAACTCTGGTTAAGGAACTTCAGCAGCAATGTGGCAGTCTCTACGAAGCAATTAGCAATGCCGTACGACAGGCCATCTTGGTGATTGTTCATTCCTATTGTCTTGTCTGCCTTGGTCAAGCATGTCAAGATGTTGGGGGCAGTCTTGAAGGCGTCTCCTGTGGCTATTGAGCCATGCAATGAAGCAGAGCAGTGGGCTACTTCACGACTTCGAGCTCAGATGCCGTCGGAGTAGAGGCATCCCGGCTTGCTGCGGTAGACTCTTGTGGCAGGCGGGGATTCGGGTGATGCGCTAGAGGAACCGAATTCCGAACCTGGTGTCATCCCTGTGAGAATAATTGAAGTGATCGTTGACGCAATGTTAATGCTTTCCAAAATTTCGCTTGCTTTTCAATTTCATCTTTTTTATTTACAAACCCTGAACCTACTTCGCTACATCTTCAGAGAGCAGCCAATGAACTTAATTCACGATTAAAAAAATAGCTGCTATGTAGAAGAATAGAGTGATGAGCGTAAATCACTCCAACATTCTTTAAGTCGGGGGAACCCTTATCAAAGTGATTGTCGCATATAATTCTGGTAGCAGATTGAATCTAACTGAAAATGCGGGTTTTTGGACTTAATATCAGATCGTTGTTCTCTTAAAAGGTCGCCGATCCAGAATTGACGGCTAGACATGTATGAGTGTCTTCAGATCCCACACAACTAAAGCACTGATGCACTAGATTGGCTAATAACACTCACCCAACAGTACTTGACCACTTATTGAACTACAGCAGATATTGATTATCTTCATGATTTCAGTCACAGTCGGCTGGAAATGTGGTTCACAAAATTATGAGATAGAATGACTTAGATCTAGGTCAACGCTCTAAGTGCAGTGCATGTGTATTTATCATCCGATCAACACTGTGGGCGAAAAATGAATGAAGTTTATAATCTTTTGATGCAACCAATATGAATCGATAAAACGTATTGCTATCTACTGCTCAGTCCTTGAATACCTTCCATCTTCCATGAATATCTGCAGTAGACTTGATATTTATGTTGAATGTGCACAAAATGTTGGATATTTTATCTTGGAAACAAAAAACAGAATTTATATATTTCTGCATTCATAAGTCACGGCTCATTTATCGATGTCCAGAGCCTCATTTTCACCCATCTATCTGATCTTTGCTGCAACAGAAGTGTTTCGCTGAAAGATAAAAGCGAGCGTGTGCTTTTAATTAGTAACACTTGAGCTGTGAGCTTCACTTCGTGTTTATTAAAGTTGAAAATACTTGTGACATTTAACATGGGTACATGAGTGTCATTTTGTGACATTGTTAAAAAAGGAGACTGTATAGCATACGTGATATGAGAGTCTGCATCGAAAATTTGTTGATGCGCATTTCAGCATTTAGTTTAATTTTTCTTTTAATATTCTTAATTTATACATGTTTAAGTATTTTTAGCAAACAAAACAGCTTTTCGAGTGATTCGAGTGAGCTCAAAGCTCACATGATAGCAAGTGAGTGCACTAATCATCTCTCTGTGTGCCTCTGGAGAAGATCTTCAGTTTTGGTGCGACTCATTTACTGCAGAGCTGCTTCTGCAGTACGCTACTAGTATCTGTAGAAGGGACATATTGAAGCGACATCCCGTCTGACGGAGACCCCGTTTTATACACATAGGATTCTAGACGCAGCCCGTTCGAAGAGGTTAAATGGGTTTGTGGGGCGCCGGTCCACAGACGGCAAGACTAATCTTTCCGAGGGCGAATGGTAGACAAATAAGATTGCAGACAGTTTATCGTGGAAGATAGATGCTGGCACGGTGGAGACTACCATTGCGTTTGAGGTCCCTGCTTGGTGATGGACTGGATATGCAGTTTCCATGTCAAGTCGCCGGTAGCCGCTAATCCAAGGAGACGGAATCTTGTTATCTGATTCTGACATTTTAATGCTGGTCATCATACCTGTAAGTCGTGAATGCGGAATACTCGGCCTTGACAAATGACGAATGTCCGAAATGCCGGCAATATCAACATAATTTGGACTAACTCTGTATTAGTTAAATCATTGGAACACTCTATTTTCTCAATAATTAATGCAAAGCATCTCCTGCTCACGGCTCTCTTGTATGCTCTATATCTCAAACCACAACAATAATATGGATGTTTGAGGGCATAACTTAGGACATTTGGAGGCTGCGTCCCATTATTAGCATGTCCGATAGTCTATGGACTCCTATTTCAAGACTCATGGCCGACGTCATGGCTCCCTTCCTGGAGGGACATGAATCAGAAGTGGTGAATTCCAGTGATCTTGTGAAGAAATTACGTGAGTATGGTGGATGCGATGGGCTCTATACATCTTTTGATGAAGAATCGCTATTTGTGAGCATCCCTTGGCCATTTCTAATGACTTACTCCATAGTGACAGCTGGTTGCAAGACAGGACTCAGTTCTCTGCTTCTGAGATTGTCAGACTTTGCCGTCTTGCTTTGACTTGTGGTTACTTTCGTCATTTTGATGGGATCTTCATCCAATCAAACGGCGTTGCATTGGGTGATAGCTTGGGCCCTGTTGCTGCGAACCTGTTCATGATAAATTTTGAAAGGAATGCTACGCGCATGTGCTTGGCATCAGGTGACTTCCTTGCATTCTGGATTAGGTATGTTGATGACATACTAGTTCATTACCCAACTTCTGCAAACAACTTGTCTGCGTTTATGGAAAATTTGAACAACCTCAATCCCAACATCAACTTTACAATGGAGAAAATGGATGGCACTCTACCGCTCTTGGATGTGAAGATAAAGACAGTCTACTGGCTGTGCTTTTCTGTGCAGCACAAGTCAACTCACTCCAACCGCTATATCCATCGTCAGTCCGCTCATCCTCTTGGTGTTTTTAAGGGATTGGTCAGCTGCTTGTCCGGGCGTGCCGACAGTATTTGCTTTGATGTCCATGCATCTGGTGAGTAGGCCTATGTCAAAGAGACTCTGATGACGAATAGGTATTCGAGCGATGAGTGTCGCAAGTGATGGCCTGTCTCCCATCGCTTGTCTGATGACACCAAGCATCAGTCCTTCAGCGGCTCGATCCCTTACATTCCAGTGATATCGGAGCGAATCAGGAGTGTTATGCGAAAAGTGGAGGTTCGTGTCGGGATGAGGCCTGACCACATTAAGGAGTCAGTTGTTGAGGTAACGTCCTACTCCTGCCACACAGTTTGGAGTGGTTTACCAGCAGCCTTGTGCCCATCAGGACTGTGAGTGGAGCTATGTTGGGGAGTCAGGGCGAACCATGGAGGAAAGAAAGAACATGCCCCAAAGTCATTCGTGATTGTGACGTCCTGTATTCGGAGGTAGCCCACCATGCGTGGGACTCCGGTCACAGCGTGAATTTCGACGGAATGAAGGTTATTGACCGGGAGTGCAACTGGCGAAAAGGACTGTCAAAGAGGCCTGTTGGACTCGACATGTCTTCGTGCAATAAAACTAAGCATCACATCAGTGATTTTTGGTTTCCTTAGTATTTTCTTCCTTTTTTTGCATTTGTAGGTAGTATCTTCGTGCCCCTATTTTTACTTTGCAGGGCACCGCAATTGAGATTCGAGAACCTAGTAAACATCAACAGGTTTTCGGCTTCCTTCACAAAATGAATAGAAACTCAGGCCCACTTTTTCATGAAATGCAGAATATGTCTGATTCAAAAGTCTTACGTTTGACCCGACAAAGGTTATAACCCAGGTCTCCCGGAGTGCCGGACGCAGAGCGAATACCACTACAAGGCCACAGCGCCTGTGAGCGGTCAACATCAACGTTAGTGCAAATTATGCACAACATGGCTTTTCTCTACCATGTTTAACATAGAGAAGCATTCGCTGTAATCTTCCAACAGGATTTCATAATACTTCGATGCATGACTGTGAAATTTCAGACTTCGTGACGAATCTCAGGCTCTCCACAAACGACAAAGCAATGAAATTTCCTGAATACCCTGTGAACCTACCTTCATCCCGCTTCACATCCATGCGCTCTCCTGAACCATTTCTAGATCCCGTCACTCCACTGAGATGGGTCAGGGGAGATCTCTGCGGTGGAGGAGGTGCCTTCTTCGCATTGGCGATGGCGGCAGCCGCATGGGCCAGTTGTTGCTGTTGATTTCGATTATTGGAGGCTAGGAAAGCTTCTTCGTCCTCTAACCAGGGATCGTCTTCCTCGTCATCATCATCTTCGTTCTCTGGCGGTGGGAGCGGCGCAGGACGTTTGTTGAGGTTGTTGGGAGGGAGAGGAGGTGGTGGAGGAGGAGAGGAGACGTTGGGCTTGGGCAGGAGGGGAGGAGGAACCGGTTTGGACGTTTCCCCTGGAGGGGATTGGACTGGCTCTGCAGGAATGACACGTAATTGGATCTCTGGAGTGCGCATCGCCGTCCGGAACATTTCCTGAGCCCTGGAAGAAGAGAAAAATACGGATAATGCTCTGACCCGCTGGAAAATTCGCCCGGTTTTTCATCCGGTTTTGACCCGAATTTCTACCCATCTCGGCCATGTAAAAAAACCGGTCGACGTCTCTGGAAACGCAAACAAGTTCCACCCGGTTTGACCCGGTTGTGCCCGAATTTCACCCGGTAATATTCGGGTGTAGGAGCGCTTACTTTCATCCGGTTAAGCCCGGTTTAGTCCGGTTTAGCCCGATTATGATGCTGCTATTTTTTAGCCGGTTTTACCCGGTTTGCCCCGATTTCACCCGATTCGGAGCACATAAAAGCCGATCGACTTCTCTGGAAACGTAAACAATTTCCCCCGATGTGACAAGGAGACACGGTTTGGAGTGAAGGAAGTACAATGATGAGAAAAAATAAGCATAACTCAAACGATGTTTAATATATAAGTATGAGCAGATATTTGATCTTTTGGCTGTAACACGCATACATCACATCACATGATATAAGAAATTGCACTGATATCAATACATTAACCCATTATACACCACCGAAAATCGTGGAGGCACCGATGGGTTAAAATATTACTCTTATACCACACGCTGCTGATCACTCGTCGGAATTATCGATCATTATTGATTCGTCTTCGCTGATTATATTAACATAGAACTGAAAATTACATTTATACACACGTTACATTTGTAAATCCAGACAAAAAGTCTCTCTTATCCCCTCGTGCTTTTTACATTAATTGCTTGCTTGCATTACGAGTTCAATTAATAAACCGCTGCATTAACTATCACACCAAACAGAAAATGAAATTGAGTTCATCACAAAACTCCTTATTGGTTGAAAATCATCATGTAAAAGCTAGGACAAATTCATAGCAGCATGGCAGAAAGACAGCTGAGCGTGTGGTAGTAGAACGATTTGGGTATTGCTAATGGCACAGCACCCAACGATTCTGTTTATCGGAATACGTAGAAATTCTAAAACTTCGCCAAAAGGATCACACTCAAGTCGACGGACATGTGTAAATCGACATCCACGTTCATTTGATTCAACTGAAACGCCAGATAAGGAAAAAAGTGGGTCTCGAAAAATGTTACTGACCCTGCGTACGCAGCCAGAGTGACAAACAGCACATCACCTTCCAGCTCTATACCTTCAATTCTTGCAAATTTAAAATCACACTCATCGGCAGTTGATCGATTTCTTGATTCAAGGAAAAGCCGGGCAATAGAGGGTCACAGACCTGATTCTGTTTATCCGTTTTTCTATTAAATACTGGTCATTCAACCAATTATATCGGGGATATACCGGGTACAAACGAACCAAGCAGCCGATTTCGCCATCCAGATTTATGTTGAAAGCGTTCGAATCACCCACTTTTCATCCGGTTTGGATTCCGGGATAAACCGGGCGCTAGCGGGCTATACACCCGATTTGTTTGACCGGATTTCTGCTTAAAACCGATCGAATCACCCGCTTCTCATTCAGTTTGGATTCCGGGATAAACCGGGCGTTAGCGGGATATACACCCCCGATTTGGTTTGACATGATTTCTGCTTAAAACCGATCGAATCACCCGCTTCTCATCCAGTTTGGATTCCGGGATAAACCGGGCGTTAAAGGGTTATACACCCGATTTGTTTGACCGGATTTCTCCTTAAAACCGATCGAATCACCCACTTCTCATCCGGTTTTGATTCCGGGAAAAACCGGGTTTAACCGGGTCAAAAATTAACCCGGTTTACCTCATAACACCGGTGAAATTTCGGTCGAGTAAACCCGGTTTCATTTTCCGGGGAAGACCGGGTTGCAATCCGGCTATATTACCCGGTTAGCATCTTTGGTCCGGTTTTGACTATCAAAACGGGCCCGATTTCAATATTTCCGGGTCAAAATCGGGGCGAATTTTCCAGCGGGGACTCAAAGAATCGTGTAGAACTGGAAAAAGCCAGCTCATGGTCATTTTTTGTTTGAAATTGCATTAAATTCCGAGTGCGCTTCATCAATTATCTTCTAAATCAAAGAAAGGAAAATGCCATGGCATGGAAAACATTCACGGGCAATATTCATCATCTTGTTCTCGGTTCACCCGTGCGATAATAAATGGGCATGAGCATCCGCATGGCTATGACATACGTATTTGAATGCATTTCACATGCCCACAACAAACACATGCATGAGGACATTCTTCATACGCAAGTACATATGCGCATTGTCCAAAGGATACCCTATCCCACGCAGTCTGCTTTTATACAGATAGAGAGAGAAAAAGAGATTTCTCCCGTCTTTTGGATACCGCTTCCTGAATGACAAACTACAAGAACATAAACTTAAACCCCGAAAATCCAAAAAATACCACTGCTGACAAGATTAAAAACCTTTTAACCTGTTGAGGACGGAGGACGAGCTGTCCTTCTAATTTTCATTCAACTGTCGAGTTCATCAAATAAAAAACAGCCTGAAGTGCCGAGGACGAGCTGTGCACGCAATATTTCCCTAATATATGCCAACTCAGCAGTTATGCTGTTTAGAAGTAGGATATAGGTGGCAACATGTCGAGGAGAGTGAGTTCTCGTTAACACTGATTCAATAGACAGCAGGATTTCGATGTCGTTGTCATCATTCAGATACAATAATGTAGCCATTTTGCGACAATAGCGTGTGCCTTTGCCAACGAACATAGTGACATAGTGATTCTCAAAAATTTGTTATTAAAGGTCAAAGACAGTGGAAGATGTACATAGTCTTCGAATATGGTGACTGCCGATGCATCCTAATTTTCAATATTTTGCTTTTAACGCATGATTAAATCAAGGGTTTTAACGAAATGCAAAGTATTTGAGCAAGCCTAAATGCATTAAAGTTCACAAACCTTAGAAATATTTGAAAAATGCTTGAGAAAATCAAAAAATTTAGCATATTCCAAAAAGTCTATTTTTCCGAGCCCTAGTAATAACATCATAACGATGTTTGGTAGACTGTCGCATATTTATGTAGCACTGGGCTTGATACATCCAAAGTGACATCTATGACTTCTTAAGAAAAGCCAGCAAACAAAACTCTTACACTGCATGCACCAACCTGTGTACATCTTGATACGCAAAGCGCATATACTCACATCCACAAACGCATTGCGATGCACACGTAATATACGTACGCGAATTACATGCTGCAACATAAGCATGCTTTGATATGCTAATGCACATACCGCTGCTTTCACCTCTTTGATTAACATATTCAGTAATTAACGACGGTTCCTTCAATAATACTGAAACATTGATCTGAGACAGTCAGTACTACCGCGGGAGTTGCTGATACAAGTCCCCGCTGCTGAATCATAGCTTAATTCGTCGGCTTGTTGGCCTGAAGATGAGATCAAGGGGCCACCGGCGCTTATGCAATGCATAATAGGCGCCGCAGAATCAGGTATGAATTGGATCAGCAATGGATTGATGTGTAGAGAAGACTAAATAACAGTGACGTGTCAGTTTCACATGTGCAGTGCAGTTGAGACCATTTATACAGATGAAATGAAAGGCATTCCGGAATGTTTCACTTCAATAGAAGCGCATCACTGGGCTGGTTGAAACTACTCCAATAGGAGAGTATGGATAAGACTAAAGAAAGTTGTTGTTTTAAAAAGAGCCATTATTGTTGATTTGAGTGTGACCAGAGTGAACTAAAAATTTTAAATGGACAATGCATCATCATGAGTTGGAATTCTAATGTTCAAGTTATGTATACATTATACATAATAGTGTGTAAAGTGCTCATTCACGACGAACTAACGTGTTTTTATGACGAGCACTGTGAGTATTGCTATCCATTGTTTGCCTTTATTTAGCAAATTGAGCTTTGAATGTCGCAATGTGATGGAAAGCGTTTTCAAACGGACTGAGAGAATGATTAGTGCTTCTGATTGTCAGTGTTGTAACACATGTCCTTTCACATTCGTCGAGGAGACTTTTTTCTGCAAAATTTATGAGAATAGCCATGATCTCGAGCGATCTTCTTTTTGACACATCCTCCCACAAACAGTATAGGCTTGCGTGCTGAATTTTCCATCCAACACAATACCGAGACAGAACAATTGCGCAGGATAGTAAAATTCCTGTATATAACTTGTGCGACTTGACCTTATTTTATGCTACCTTTGATTTTCGTGAGAATATAAACTCGCAACTGAGGATTCCAAAATTCCTCGTTGCTGGAGAAGCTAGCCAATAATCAAAAGCTACCGTATTCTTACAGTATTATCAAATTTCAGATATCGTGATTAGTCAATCCATCATGTCAATTTAAATTTCATGCAATAAAACAATATCAAATTCAAATAACATGTACGGCTCTTCATATGTCACCTCTGTACGTCACAGAATTTCAACGTTACATGTGATCAGATAGTGTACGAAGCATGTTATATGTGGAACAAGAAGTTACTGACAGTTATCATCAAATTTTAATGCCAAGCTTCGAGTCGATCGATAACTTAAGCAGGAGAATCAAACATGTCTTAAATGTGATAACTAAACTGAATCTAAAATGCTTAATAATAGCAAGGTCTATGCATACTAAATACGGAAACTAAGAACTGTCAAATTTGCTTGAAGGAGATCTACACTGATTTGCCGGGTGTCCGCGGCTTTACATGGTCAATTTCTATTTCTGGCACAAGGATACAATGTATGTAGACCAATTGGTAAAACTGCGTGATAACAGAGTCCATCTCCATGAAATTCATAATTTGGATGATAACACAGACAACCCACTGATTTCAAGAGATCAATGTTCTGCATCCAGTGTAGAAAGCTACGTATTCTTCGAGTCGAATAAGAGCAGTCTTTGATAACAGTTGATTCGATCTTTGACGACATTTGCACATTTACTTTTACGAATTCAGCGGGAAAACACTAATCACTTCACGATATCATAGCCTTACATAGTCTGTTGTCGAAATTAAATCATAATTTTGATAATATAAGAGATCTACCAGTCCAGAGTTTCTTAACTGGACAGTGTACCGGGGTTCAATATTTCTGAACGAACAATCAGTTTTCTAGCACATTTCTTACACAGCCCGTCTGAGATATTGAATTTTGAATGAAATTTGCATGCACATAAATCAAATGAAAATAATACGAAGCTTAGATTATCATAGCTATATCGGAAAATATATCGCAAGTAACCTAGTAAGATTATTTTTTCAAAATAATAAAAAATACTTAGAAATTAGAAATAAATAATGAACTCAAAACTTGAACAACCTAAATGTTCCATGATTTCTAGCCTGTTTGAAATAATTGGCTATTTACATATATTTTAGAATTAAGCTTCGCTTTCAGCACACGTATAATTAAAACATAAGCATTTGTTGTGAAAACGTCAGACCGAACTATTGAAAAGCAAATGCACATATTTGGAAGTCCAATGACTTCGCTGGTCTTGCTGATATTTGATTTAATCATCAACCTCGAAATTCAATTATTGGCTAACAACTTTCCACAAACTGCTGCGTACGTCGATCGTTGAATCCTCTCTCAAAAGCATGGGCCACTTTCAACACCATGAGGATGTCTGCTTGTCGACATGGACCTCCTAGTCGGCATTTCCATCTATTCTATTACAACAGGACACCTTCAAGGTCATCACACATGGACAGAGATACCTAGAGCATATCTACAGATGGAAGATGCGCCTACAGTGCGTCGTATGAACTCACCGGACAAATGAGACACAGCTGAGTGACTTATTGTTGATTTCGATGATTCGATCTCCAGCACGAAGTTTCCCTTCTCTGGCCATTCGACCGCCAGGAACCACCCGCTGAATCTCGAGGCCCGCTTCCACCCTGTTGGCGAGGCCTGGGCCAGGGCTAGGGGAGTAGTAGGGTTTCACCTGGATTCCTAGTCCTCCTCCCTGCTGCAAAACAAAGCAAGAAAGGTTAGTTAATGTCTCTGACTGAACACAATCACTGAGGAGATTTGTATTGTATATGAGTCCATAATTAATGATGGTTGGACGCTCGCTCATCACGAGAAACATTGCAAATCAAAAGCAAATGCATGTGAAGGAATAAAACCTTGAGGAATAAAATCGAAATTCTTCCATGAAAAATGCATTCCAAGTGAAATATTTCTGAAAATCACAATAATTCTCAGATTGGCACTCTAGGAAAAACGTAAGCAAGGTGATCAATCATCAACTTTGAGGTTCTACATTGCAATTTTGGCAACATTGAAATATGAAAGTATTAATAAAGATGTAACATCTCATGAAGGATCATTTTAAGGAGTAGCATGTAAATTAGAGCTGCTTGCTCATTAACACTTTTTCTTACATTTTATGATAACTTTATGTAATTTGTGACTTCATTGTTCGCTTAAATGCTGTGAGCCTTTTTGGGTACAGCGCTATATAAATTTGTCCGGATAGATAAATAAATTTTAAGTAAATAAAAAAATAAATTTTTAAATATATAAGTCAAATCACAATTACTAACATACCATGAATTCATAGCATGAATGCTGTCAGTATTTTGGTAAGGTGATGATAGTGAATTCTCTGTCAGATAACATTGTTCTAGAAGCCTTTAAGCAATCAGTTAGTGATGATTCTCACAACATATCAAATGTAAGTAACAGTATGGCATGTTCAAGTAATGCTTATAGATATCAAATGATGATTCTACTAGCTCAATAACCAAAAAGCAGTTAAAACGTGTTTTTCATATCCTGATTTTCTTAGCTGGCTTAATGGGAATAGACTTTTATCAATCAATTGAAAAATAACTTTTTAAATTGTAAAACCTGTTGACAAAATAGCAACGTGCATTGAAAACATGCATGCATGTAGCCTACCTACAGTTCACAACTGCAAGACTAGAAACGGTTGCTCATCAAAACCCTTTAGCAGTCAACTACACACCGCAATAGTGCATCTTAGTTTATAGCTGAAGTAATGTGTCATTGGCACACGAGAAATGTGACAAAATATCCAAAAATAAGAAAACACTATGGGTTCAAAATAATACTAACATTTAATATTATCTTAACTATCCAAAAAAATATGTAGTTCACCTAAGCCGGTTGCAAAACCATCTAAAATCAAAAGTTAACACCCGAACACACATAAAATCACGCCAACGCACCGACCCCCCACCCAACCCAGGATCAAACGAAACCTTCCTCACCCCCCCAAAGTACTAAACCGGTAGGCCTCACATCCCCCTGCAAATTGGGATAACACAGTCGAGAAGGTTAAACCTCGCAAAAAGCCCAAAATTTTTTTTACCTCTACAATGAAACTGAACATAAATTCTTAAAGCGGGTATGAAGACTACAATTGTGCGTGCATAATGTAGGAACAAGCACAAGAATACATGTAACAGTTGTAGGTTTTCATCCTATCTGACATCGCATAATCAAATGGAATGTAAATTTGGAGAAAATTCCAAATTGCAAATTTAATTCAAAAGCATTTCGTCAAAGCATTTAAACGCCATTTATCGTCATACCATGATTATAACCAAAAATGTGAATTAAAACGGGTTTCCGTCCTTCTTCTTCAGCAACATCAAAAGTCAGACATTAAGATAACTTGTGAAGAACCGGCAACACGAGGAATTTGTGAGAACAACTGGACGTATGCCTGTTCCTGTAAATTTGTAGTGGGCAGACTCTT
The DNA here is from genome assembly GCA_907163375.1 of Prostheceraeus crozeri. Lineage (NCBI taxonomy): Eukaryota > Metazoa > Platyhelminthes > Polycladida > Euryleptidae > Prostheceraeus > Prostheceraeus crozeri. The sequence continues at coordinate 21,429 of CAJQUW010014722.1, forward strand.
TTAGAGACAAGTAGAAAGATAGTGTTAGGTAGATAAGTAGATAGCATGTAATTTGGAATAAAAGTGGTCATATCAAACTTGAGATGGTATTCTTTTTGCTAATAATGACACATTATATAATGTAGGATCATTCTAGAAATAAATTATGGTGCATTATCGTAGACACAACAAAAGAAAGTACCGGGGAGCATTAATGAAACATTAATAAGAACTTTTATGAAATAGCATTAGGAACAACGTTGAAGCAGTACTAGGAACACTAATGAAACAGTACTGTGAGTATTAATGAAACAGTACTGTGAGCATTAAAGAAACGGTACTGTGAACATTTATGAAACAGCACTGTGAGCATTAATGAAACAGGACTGTGAGCATTAATGAAACAGTACTGGGAACATTAATGAAACAGTACTGGGAACATTACTGAAACAGTACTGGGAACATTAATGAAACAGTACTGGAAACATTAATGAACCATACGTATGCTCCATGTAATGTAAATACTAATGAAACATTAATGAAAATACTAATGAAATGGCCAAATTTCCGTAGACAAAACATTAATGTTTCATTAGTGGTTTCATTATTCTGCTTCATGTAATGTTTCATTATATTCTTCATTAATGTTTTCCAAAAAATTTTCGTACGGAAACGTGCAATTACTAAATATTGCACTAATATTGTAAAATACTAAATATTGCTAATAGTTGCATGTTGTCAATATCAAATGTAGATTATGATATTGTGAATTGTGAATCCTATTAACGTGAACTGGCCACATGCCTAAACTATTCTATGATCCCAGGCATGTAAAAATCGCGATAATCCTAGTCTGCTTAGCGGCCTCGGATTGCTGCTGTAGTTTTGAGTTCATATAATACCTGTTTTCACATGCATTCAACGTGCCCTCTCTTTACTTAGATAACAAGACTTCAACATACATCATGTACCAATGCATCTTTGGAATTGCGCTGATCCTTGAGCCGTCAGTTGCTCCACTTCATGCTTTCTATATGAATATTGAACATTTAACCAACGACTTCATCGAATCCGTTGATGAAGTACATCATAAGGGGCTACTATAAGAGACTAAAGCATGAATAGAATCAGCTGACAACAGGCAGATCATTGACTGAAGTGCACTGAGGACAAAAGAATCAACAAGGTCACGATGAGAGACTGATTCCATCCGTTCCTCGTGATGCATGGCTGGAAATGCAAGATGAAGAATCTTTCTAAACTGAAAGGATTTACGCTCGTATTAATTCATTGTTCACCTTTAGTTGGAGCAGCATGTCACGTTCTAATAGACATTCTATAAAGCCTTAGAATGGTCTCTCTCTCTCTCTCTAATGCTTGCTTACAATCAGCTGCCATAGAACCATGCACCTTCCAATGTGCCACCTTTACCGATTGAGCAATCATACCTCCTCATGACCATATATCTAACCTGGATATCTCCAAGGTTAACCTCACTGGCACAGGCAATCTTTCACAACTCATCAGATAAAATCCCACTATAAATTCCCTTCAACAAAACTGATATGAAACTTCCATGTTTATTACGCATCATCTCAGTGTCGCACATGAACGATCACAGCACGTGACAACTCACATAAACAAATCCTTTCTTGATGCAACAGGTCACCAACTCACATGACATGTCAATGAATAACAATTCTGACTAAATCAGAGAAGTTCTCTTGAGGACTTTATTCAGGGGCTTCATTTATGTGATTGTCCAAAGCATTTTCAAACTTTACATGTTTGAACTGGAGTTCTGATAACAGATATTTGAATAATTTCAATGCCAGAATGATATCTGCTGTTCGGATGACGGTTTATCTGCATGCGAGCAAATGACTCCCTACAACAGGGTATCCTGTATTGATCATGTTGAATTTCTTTCTGGGTCTCGTCTTTCATGATAATGTAGCTATCGGCTAAACACAGGAAAATTCTCTGAAGAAATTCAATGACAATTCAGCTCCTAGATCTAACTGATATGTATGTACAGAAGGATGCAGTTCCGTTGTGTGACAACAGAACCTCCAAGGAGAGACAAGGGAGAACGCAAGTACCTCCCCAGAGACAGCCGTCACATATGGGCGAATATCAGGCGGATAGACTCGAGCCATGTAGTCCGGCCGCCAGCACGAGTTTTTGGAGGGATAATGAAACTTTCACAGAATGATGTGCACCCTATGCTCACTGCAAATCTGCCGAGTTCTACACGGTTCCTGCTCTTGGGAAGCAGGATTAAGGAAAAACATATGTAAATCCAATGGCGAACAGATTGATTTGGCAAAAATTAGACTTTCTATGTCTTCATTGATTGAGAAGTAGAAAGTCTAGAACAAAAAATTCTCGACACGCATTGTCATCAACATATTTCCTATCATATGTATCTGCTATTCTCATGCTTCTGTATTAAATATGGTTATAATTGCTAACATTAGGAGGCTTGCTAAATCTGAATGTTTAGCTTCACATACAAACGTACATGAAAACATGATTGCCAGACCTGAAGATAATCCACTCCAAAAATGATGGCTCCATACGTGGTGCTGTTTATTAAATCAGAGAAAACAAGGAAATGTCACTTCTACCGAAAAGGCCAGTCCGCTTCTCATTGGATTTACAAGTATTTTTCTTTATCCTGTCTGACAAGAGGAGAAGCCGGGATTCGTAGCAGTCATACGGTGCATATCATTCTGTGAAAATCGTATTTGTGGTATCTGCAGAAACTCGTTCCGTCGGCCGGACTAATGAACCGTCTGCATCTCCGCACCGATGAGCACACCTTCACCAACTGAGATATCTTCCCACCTGCAGTGTGACAGAATTCCATTCATTTTCTCACCTCTTTATCTTGATTCCGCAGTTTCAACAGAATCGTGCTTTGATAAACCGCAGTAGAATTCGATGCATTATTGAGACCCAGCGCCTCTATCTCCTTCGCGCTTCGCGGCCCAGCCGTTTTCAGCAGCGAAGAGCCAGGCGGGGGTTCTACAGACCCGGAATCGTTCCTGGGGTCGATCCGAAGTGAGAGAGGTTGCGTAGCAGGTTCAGTGTCCGGTGTGCCGTGCTGCAACCGCTCCTGAGCATCCAGCCACTGAAGCAGGGAAGGATTATTGCCAAGTGATTGGCGCCCAATCGGTTCGCGACGAAGACGGGGATAATCCTCATCGTGGTCGGATGAGGAATCGGAGTGAATGGCGACCATAGCCGGCGATCGACTGGTTGTAGTTGGGGAGATGTCAATCTGAAAATCAATTTTTCATTCAATTATTAAAATTTGAAACAGGAAGACGACAATCAAATTTCTTAGAATGAATTAATGAAAGATTCTGTGTGGCTACACACAGACAGGAGAAAGATTGACGGAAACAGAGCTTCAATGAGAACTACCATTCAATTATTACAGACCATGTAATCGAACGGGACGTGCGAATATGATAAAATATTTAAGTACTGCACATCAAATCTTTTCCAATTTTCGGATTTTTCCGAACAGACTTTGTATTGAAGCATATCTCAGAGAAATACAACCAGACTTCAAATGAACCCGTCAGTGTAATAATTGAATAGCTTGTGTGTCCACTGATATAAAGCCACAATAATGTGTCAACCCAAAATCAAATTGCATTCAAAAGTAAACATCATTGGTGATATTATACAGTTATAGGTAGTTCCAGAAGTAATGACGATTAGTTTATACTGCAATAATATGCAACGATATTTTCAACCGTCCTGTTTACTCGTAATTATCATAACAATTTCAATTATATATGGCACGAAGAATGAGGAAATTCTATCAGCAAAAATTGATGCTGATCAGATTTGAAAGAGTGATGCTAATATGTTTTTTGATATACTACTTTCAGATTAGATTTGCAGCACATGCATGATAATGATTATATCAGCTGGAATACGAAAATTCGGTTTATAGCTGCATTGAGGGGATTCTAAATCAACATCAAAGGTTGATAATAAATCTTACTTTATCTGTTTTTGCATATTTACAAATCGACTTCGGATATCTTCTCACCGTGTTACAAATGCTTAGAAAACACATATGGATCTAGTCCCTTTGAATGCTTATTAACGTCTCTGTCTTTCATCTTGAAGAATTGATTCATTAAATTTTAAGCTTGAAAATCGGAGAAGTTGTACGAGCAGACGAAATAAACATTAGTCTCCCAGAGGCCACAAACCTCATTGACTTAGTATTGTATCTTCAACTTAGCAGAGATGCAACTCCAAGCTAGATATATACTTGATGACATTGATGACAATTTCACACTAAAGGAGAATATTTTAGTGTAAATTGTTGAATAATAGCAAGTATGACTCACTAGTAGCTTATAAGTAAAGCAATTTTGAGTAATTTAAATTTCCATAAAAATTTCCACAAAGAATGCGTAGAAATAGGCGAAAAGAGCTGAAATGAGACCTCGAAAAACCTCGCTAAATATTCAAACGCTAGCTAGTCAACTCGGCAATGCAGTGCTCACCTGATCTGGATGTCTTCATCTGAGGGGCCAGGAAATGCAGATGGGTCTGCACTGCACCGGAGATTCGATAGGATACCGTGTGCTGATGATGATGGAATAAAAATGTCAACTCCACTTGATTTGCAATTTTGGAGAGCTTTCCTTTTCCATCAACCCCTTGGCCTGGTTGAGACGGATGGGCGCAGCTGTCGAGGCTTCCACGATGCGGCTGATGTCGATGTGAAAGTAAGCCGTTGTTGGCAGTCCTCGGCCCAGTAGGAGGACTACCGGCAGCGTTAGACACTAGAATACTTGAGCCTAAAAGTGACAAACACGACGAGAATGAATATTTCGATTATAACTAATTTCTCGAAGTAGTTCATGATGAGAATGAACAATTACACTGAACAAATCAGTGAAAATTCCGCAACACTCATTGCACCAGTAGAAACTAGAAATAGTTGAAGGTCTTATCATTTATGAAAACCTACAGAAATTGTAGTTTGTCGCGTATCCATAGATAGCGGGTTGAACTTTAGATGCTTAGGGTGGGGGGGATGGTTGATGTGGTAGGGTGATGGGGGGTGATTTTGGGTGGGGATAGGATAGGTCGGGGGGGGTTTGGTGTCGGGGGGTAGAGGATTAGGGTTATCCAGAGCCCATTGAGATTATGCCTTCTTGGGTGGGTTTGTAGGTGATTACTGGAGCGGGCGTTGCCTATTGGTTATTATTTGCGATTGTTTATAGTTGCTTTATGTGGGGGGGTATGATGCGAGAGGGGGATAGGGCACTTGTAGGGTGGGGGGCAGGCTGGGCGCAGAGCGAGAGTGGTATGGGGGTCTCGCATGCGATGCGGGATTGCAGTCATGTAGGTGCATTGATGTCTGATACATATTGAGAGAGCAGGCGACGTTATGTACCAAATACAGATTAGTTGACGGGCGGTGCGTGGTGGTGTTACGAGAGTGATGTGTGGTCACACATAGCGCACACAGCGACAGTGTCTGTGCCCCCAAATGTTCTGACAAGCAAACTAGTAGGTAGATGGCCGGATATGGCCATCAGTACACAAGATGAGCGCATTGGACTCTGCGCGGATCGCACGACTGGGCAGTTTGTGTGGTGCCACATGGCCTAATGAATTCAGTGGAGATGAAGCATGAGTGAGGTATTTTGGATGGTTAGGATACTACATGTAACGGAGTATTGTGAGGATGGTCCCGTCTTCTCAATAAACATTGTCACTGAGTGGGTGTATCTGCGTCGCACTGCAGGTAGAATGTACAAAGATCTGATGCTTAAGGGTTTGTGGTACTACTGTCGCCATGCTCTAAGCAGGTGAGGAGTCTAGAGAGCCTGGCTGAAGCTCAAATCTACAGCTGCTCGAGTACGTTCGCACTATAACCAGTCTGCAGCTATGTACTTTACGGTTGACATGTCATCGTGCTTCAAAATCGACTGAGACAATGACACCAAAGAATCGCGGCAGGAGCCTGCACGCAGGAAGGTAACCATAAAGGGTAATTCATGACGTCTCTATCATTTAGTAGTATATACTGTTCAAAGTCTCGCATCGCACACCGGGAGTGGTGAGCGCTGATAGCCGGATCGGCGCTTACTCAGTCATGAATATCAGTGATAGTGAATATTATAAGACCGAATCTCTACAGAGAGGGCCATCAAAATGTCACGGATTCGCTCTAAAAACATACGAGAATTATTCGGACGAAGTTCGTGAGCGCTTCAACAAAGCTTCTTCAAATCGTGAAGAGTATTGCCCGTTGGACCCATTACTGATTGAGATATCTCTTACAAAGAGCTAGAAATTGAGGGAAATCGTAGAAGAGATGAGAAGAGGATCGGGGAATCAAAGATCTAGTAATAGGATATCGCCTCTCTCTTTGTCTGCATGAATGCAATTCAGGAGCGATTTCTCGGGGATCAAAGGTCACCATTTGAAGAATATCTCCTCGTGTGAAATTTCCAAGCATTACTCCTGAGACGTAACACAGATGCTATACGTTCTTCTTTTCTCTACAACATGAGTATTTCCGAAAATTACCAGCACAGTGAAATACAAGTGGAATGCTTGTTTAGCTGAGTGTAATCGCAGTGCGCTGAGCTAAAGGCAGAATTCCAAGCTCCGCTAATCGACTTACTATGCACATGGCCAAACTACCGAATGAAACGTGTTTTCAAATCAGACAGAAATAGTTTTCCAAGACAATGTTTATGAATGAGACCTGAGGCTTACTTCCTCTAGTCTCTACATTCACCATCGCGCCGGAAATTTCGCAAAACACACGTCCAGATGCGAATATGAACCAAAACACTGGCTTGTTTCCACTCACTGGCCAGTGTCGTAGTGCGATAAGTAACAAAAAGAACGCTTCTATAAGTATAACATCAAGTGCCGTGGCGATCAATTACCACGAACCCGTGAGATGAACGACACGCAATACCATATTTCCACGTCCTCGGTCCTCCAAGAAAAATCTAGAGCATCACAGAGATTTCGGATGTTCATGCTCCTTACTCAATGGGAAGAATGGATACGGCACTGCATAATTAGAATGACCGCAGCCAACTACTGTTGATTCTTGAGGATCTAAATAAAATGCAGCCTCAATTTAACTTGTATTTCTAATACTAATCAATACTCGCGATTGTTAACCGTTCGCAAACTAGAATACAGAAAAACCAGCTTCCGGAGCGATACGGCACGAACACAGCGAAACAAAGACCGAGAACTAATAAACCGGTAAGACCATACTACCACCAAATCCATCCCCTCCACCCAACTATATGACAGATTTAATCGGATTTAGTGATAGAAAGTGAATCTCATCACCAGTTGATAAAGCACGAATAAATACATCAATATGGAAAAGTCAATTGAATGTTCCTCTGTGGTGTTTTGGTGGGGGGGGTGGGGGAAGGACATTTCATCAAATCCCCCACACTTAAAATTATAGTTGAGACCAAACAGCATTATATTGATTTGAATTTTTTCTACAATGAGATTTTAGTAAATACGCCCCCTTCCTAGCATCCAATGAATCTCCGCTTACGTTTTTCCCTGAGTTTATCCCACCGCGTGGCATCTAAAATCAGCGTTTACTGAAATAACTCTCGCAGAAAAAGATATACGGTTTAAACGTCACATCCTCCACACCCATACTTGGAGACTTGGACAGCTTTGAAATAGATCAGACGTAATCTGGAGCTTAAGAGAATCTTTTAGTCCAGGGATGTCTTCCTAACGACTACCAATGAACATAATTGTCGCGGCGAGAGAACGTTCGGGGTTCGACACTAGCTGGGCCGAAAGATCAGTTAGGCCAAGCACTTAACCACTGTGGTCCGACGGAGCACAAGTATGAATCTCAAGTCAGAACAAAAAACGGTCGTTCTGATGCGACTCCCAAACAAAATAAGCGAACTTCGCTGACAAATCAATATGACGAAAGTGAAAATACACCTGAAATGAATACCGTTGCTCAGTGTTCATCACCGTTTATGGCCTCTATTTTGAAATCTTCATATTGAACACACACACTCTATTCTTACTCATATCTCTCAACAAATTCGTTAACCACTTTTTGAATATCGCAAGAGAATGATGAACACCAAAGGTGTGGTTATAACGATATAAAAGATAAAAGCATGCACTTAATACAATCGAAACAGAAGAAAGTGTAGCGATGGGTTTATTATTTGTAAAACCCACACTTACTTCTTTCCTATAAACTTCGATTTGAGTATCAGAGAAAAGGACTAGCTTCACGTAATCGCCCGCTCCACCCCCCGACGAAGTACGTTGTCAAAAACAGTACCATGCCCCGAGTGTGCTATTAGGAGAAGTGGCCAGACACACAAGTGAGAGAATCAGGTTCTTAAGGTCTGGAGATGTCGAGCCGAGAGAAAGAGAGTTCGTGTTCTAGCGCAAAGCTTCGGAGAGCTCTGAAAGTCGCACCGGTGTCATTGGGAAGTCGGAAGAAAGGGGCAAATAAAAAAAAAAAAAAATAAAGAATAAAAAGGGCAGTAAAACAAATCTGACAAAAAAACAACCTAATAAATACATAAAAGGGTGCAAAAAAACCCCAAAACCCCAACCCCCTTCCACCGTCTTTCCACCCCCGCCCTACCACCCCCACCCCCCCCCCTTGTGTGCCCCCCGCAGCCCTCCTCCCCCTACGCCCTCACCCCGCGACACCCCACACCCCTCACCAACTCCTCAGACTAACAAACCCCGCCCCACTACTCTGAGATTACCCACGAACCCGCAACCTCCCCACCCACGGCCGTCCAACACCCCCCCCCCACCATCCACCACCCTGCTAGTGTCCCCACCCGAACTCGCCCCATCCCAAATACCACCCCACCGCTCCAAACACAGACCCCACCCCAACCCATACCAACCACCAACAGCACACCTAACAGCGCAGAATCCACCCGCCTTGTGCCCCCCATCTTCAAACTCGAGCCCACACCTTGAACACAAACCGTACCCAACCCCCTAAACATCCAATAAGCACAGGTACACCCGGAACCAGGAAACGGACATCGACGGACCGACGCCGTCCTGTTACTACCCTGGTGGCGCGCAGGCTTTAGCACAACAGTACCCACACCCAAGCATCAACTACAGGATCCGTCCCTACCGTGCATACATCGAGATTCAAACCCAATAGAAACAACTTTCCTCCCCCCTAGCCAGAATCTCCCAAACAATCAACTCCCCCTACACCAAACGCCATCCCACCTTACGCTGCGACCGCGATGGCGCCTAACCAACACACACCCCTCACAAACACATAACACAGCCTCGTATCTGGCTTTCTCTAGCATTCTGCATGCATCTATGTACTGCGGCTACTTACAAATTTACCAAACAAATTAAAAACACCCAGTTTATCCTATTCCCTGGAATAAAACCTGCCATCTTCCCCATCACACTGGGGAATAAAAAATAAATAAAGGGTGGGTCGATTGGGGGTGCACTCGGGGGGGGGGGGGGGGGGGGGGGGGGGGGGGTTGTATGGGGGTGGAGGGGGGGGGGGTGGGGGGGGGGGGGAGGGGGGGGGGGGGGGGGGGGGGGGGGGGGGGGGGGCGCGAGGGGGGGTCCCGGCAAGAGTTGCAAAAAAAAAACCCTTTTTTCCCCACAAACACATCCCCATCCCCAAAAAGCTGGGTGTCAAGCCACGCATGAATTAATGTGCGACGCACACCAAACCACCCACCTGAACCACGAGGACACCACAACACCACAAGTCATGAGTCTCCTGCCCCCCGTCATCAGAAACACCTACTCCTACGCAAGCAGAGCCCATTAACAATAAAATACACTCAACCAAAGGATGGCGAAACGTTTGCCCCCGTGGAGTACAACCACATAACCCTTATACGCTATTTTAATGTATTGACTGATAATACCGTATATTATAAAAGCAACTCATCCGCTAAACTAAAAAGACCGGTGTGAGTCCGTATTTTTCTTTTTCTTATCACCTCAAATCCTCAAAAGACACAACCATTAAAAAGTTGAACCATGAAATAAAGATTGCGGTGGCGGGACCATTCATCCCAAGGGGGCAACTACAGGTTCAAATATCCCTTTCGATTTAAACAGACATTTATCTGAAGAGATATAAATATACAAAGCAACCTCATTGTGAATTCAAATAATCGCATTGCAATATATGGTCCAAATATCAGTTAACTGAGCAGCTCGATTGCACATCCTAAATGGGCAATGCATGAGCAGCAACATAACCCACAACCTCCTATCCCACAAAACCACAGAGCTCAATAATAAATACATTAATCTGATCACATTTTGGTATAAACATGTGGAAAACATATCGCAACACAAAATAACCCCCACTGACATAGTGAATGAATCATTGCCACTTACCATTGCTTATGAGAGCGCGAAGTGAATTATTTTATTAAAAATGTCTTTTTTAAAAAAAATTCAACAATCACAAGATAAGGGCCCACAACCCCATG
>CAJQUW010014723.1:0-265000 GCA_907163375.1 Prostheceraeus crozeri
AGTGTAGAGTGGAATGTAGCGCCATTCCATTGGATTGGTAACACTTGCTGTCATCGCATTGCCAATCCGAGCAAGATTGTTGTGGACTCTGTCTTGCTCCTCTATTCTAGCAAATTCATTAAATAAATTTCGCGGTCTTAACTGCGGTCCGCGAGGAGAGCTGACTGCAGCGTTTGGTGTCTCCATGATTGAAATGAAATGAAATGAGAGGTAGTGGTTTATATACCCCTCTAACGCGACGCAACGTTCAAGTTGACTGATAGCAGATTCAACTTAATGATAGCACTCGCCAGAATAAAGACTGTCGCCAGTGTAAAGACTGCCCAGGGCAAACCGCGTTCTATCATGTCTTGCCCCATGGTGGCCCCATAAGGACCGTTTGTGGCGTTCTCGGGGTGTGGGATAGGGACTCAGGCTTGCCGTTTCGACTGCGGCTCCGGCAACGGGGCGGGTGGTCGCTTCTCTTGGATGTCTGTAAAGAAAGAAGTAGTGAGTTATCATCTTACATTTTAATTTAGTCATTTTTACTTACAGATCTTCTCGGACGCTTCCTCATAAAGGAAATTCGAGATCGGATCACGATGATCGAAGGTGAAGTGTAGACACTCCACCCCTTTCTTCACCCGAGAGTAGCATTTCTCCCCTCTTCCACGCTCGTACAAGAGAGGAGTTTCTGCTACTCTCCCCTTTCTAATAGGGATGTGCAGACGGCTGGAACGCACCCTTCGATCGCGATCCACCAGCTGCGCCGAACGGTGCAGCTCGTGGTTCGTCTCGACCACCTTAGCCATCTGCACACGGAGTCTCTCTACTTCCTCCTTCAACCTTCGTATCTCCTTCTCCCTACTTTCCCTCTCTGCTAGCAAAGCCTCTTCTCTGGCTTTCCCCTCGAGAGTCTTGAGCCTCTCCTGCTCCAACTCGCCATCCCGCTCGCTTAATCTCTCCTTCACCTTCTTCATCTCTCCGACCACGTTCTTTAGGTCCTCATACTTTGCCTTGTATGAGAAGGCCTCCTCCTTCAACTTCTCCACCTCTTTCTTTAGTTTCTCCCGTTCGGCGATCACCGGCGGGCGCTTGACAAAATTGCGACATTTCGTTGCAATTCCGCTCGCAGTCACGGCTGCAGGGGTCTCGCGATCGAGGTCGACGTCCTCGATAGGTTGCGACTGTAGCTATTCCTCCTCCTCACTATCGCTGCTGGACAGCTAGCTCTCGCTACTAAGCGAGGATACAGCGGCAATCGCTTCAATGGCGGATTGTAGCTCAGTGGTCTCAGTGGCGAAGAGTGAACTCCGTTCTTCGCCTTCTTCTCCTGTTTGACACTCGCTGTGTTGTGAGTGCCAATCCTCCAGCCCCTCACTTAAGCGACTGACTTTGTGGGCTCCGCAATGGTAGCGACCGAACCCTATCTGTTTCTTGCTAGTGCAAGCGTGTTTCTTGAAGGCGTCAGCTCGGAATACCTTCCGGCATTGACACAGTTTGAAACTGGTCTTCACATTATTGTATTTCGGCATTTCTGAAGCGAAAAACGGAAAACAATGATTTTAAATTCAAATCATCATGTTATCAATACTTGAGGATAGACAAGTTAAGCTGATGAATCCGTTACAGGCATTACTCAGAGGGGATCTTATCCCAACTCCAAGGCCTCGGCCCACAAATCCAACCTCCGACGGACAGAGCGTGCGTCATATCACTGTGTTGGTATTCGGACCCCGATTTTGACATGAAAATCGGTGGAGTTATTTACATCAGGAAACAAGTCTCGAGCCGAAGCTCCCCTCGTACAATCCATGACTTGATCGCCAGACATGAAAACCGGTAGAGTTGGTAAGAGGTTGACACACTTTGAGCAGCTTGATGGCAAGACGTAGAGAGCTTGATTAACCAGCGTTTTGCAATGGAGATGTTTAGAGGCCACCCATGACAAGATAGCTAAGACTCAACCGATTGGCGTTCAAAGTGCTACGTTGAGAACTGTGTCAAATGCCCAACATGAGACATGAGTTGCCCCAGCGGTTTCGGTCTAAACTATGACACACTCCCTTGCCACACTTATCACTACGGCATCGTCCGCCGTCCCGAAGGAACACCCTGTCAGTGGAATATTACAGCAAAACTCTCCGTGTCTTGCTCGTTTTCAGTGAAAAGCTGCTTGGTTCATGAGAAGACTGGCTCAGACATCATTAAAAATCCTTTCATTGACTTCAGGAGGGTCGAAAACCCCAGAAAACCTCCAAAACTAGTGAATTTAAATTTTTCAACTTTTTAGCACTACTTATGAAATTTTATAAGTAGTGTATCACTTAGGGCAGGTCAAGTGAAACGGACTTGTAGAAGAAAAGTTACAAGCCTTTAAAGTTTTGGAGTCTTTTATGGCCTGGAGACGAAGGCCTTACGAAAGTCTGACGCCTTAGCTGACTTCAGCAATGAAATTTTCTAAGTCGGTTTCTTACAGAAACCCGGTTTTTCAGATTTCCAATGCTATCATCGGAGCTCCGGAGTTCACCTACCCCAACCCAGTCGGGAGGAGAACTGATTTCCACAAGCCGAGTTTCCACTTATATAGTGTGTGGCGATCAGCTGATGACGTAATACCCATCATCCAAAAACTTAAAACCCGTCTATCTCCGGTTCTAGTGCTCCGATGGAGCTGGAAATACGCCATTTCCATGCAGAATTTGATGCTGAATCCGAATCTGCCCTCCGTTTTCCCAACCGATGCTTCGTTTTGGCTCTACAGCCCACAGCCATCGCAAAATTTCTAACTCGTTTTTCGGAAAAATGATGAAAAATTTTTTCTCTCCAATGGCTTTCAAATTTAGCATGTCGAAGCAGAATTTGACGCTGATTCCAAATCTGGTCTCTGTTTTTCCTTCCGAGGCTTGCTTCACCCGCTAGAGCGATTTTCATAAACATTCTAACTCTGTCGTTTTTTCGTCAAGGTCCAAAATTTCAATGACGTCTCACCTCTAAACGAAGGCAGATACGAACAAGCCATGTTTTCCACTGAATTTGTCTCACTTTTAGCTTTCAAATGAGCTATTGCACTACTTTCTACGATCTCTACAACCAAAGTTGGAAGATCGTTGCCGAGGGGGGGGGTCAGCACTTTTTCTCTCCGATCGAATTGGGAAGACGTTCCTAGACCCAAAAGTGGCCAAAACGTCCGAATTTGCACTCCGTTTTCCCATCCGAGCACTCCTTCATACCGAAAAATGGACTTTCTCATCCCAAAACCTCCAAAACCTGACTTTTTCAATTCTGACGTTTTCCTACCATTTTCCTCCCTCAACCCAGGAAAATTAGTCCAAACTGAGCTTTCCACTGCATTTTTCTCACTCTTACCTTTCAAATGAGCTATTGCACGACTTTCTACCATCTCTGGAACCAAAGTTGGAAGATCGTTGCCGAGGGGGAGGGGGGCGAGGGTCAGCACTTTTTCTCTCCGATGTCGCTGGAAACATCCTTCCTAACCCAAAATTTCACGTAGAGTCCGAATCTGGCCTCCGTTTTCCCATCCGAGACCTCCTTCATGACGAAATTCAACTTTTCTAATCCCAAAACCACCCAACCCCGCCTTTTTCCAACTCTGACGTTTTCAGAGATTCTACCCCTTGCTGCTCCTCCTTCCATCCTTCCTCACCCAAAATTTCACGCAGATTCCACATCTGAACTCCAATTTCCAATCCAAACCCTCCTTCATGACGATTTCCAACGTTTCTCATCCCAAACACCATCAACACCTATCCCTTTCGAACTCTATCCCTCACACATTCCTATCACCTTCCCAACCCTTACCCGAAAACTCCTGCCTTCCTTCCAGAAGGGGGGGACCCGTTTCCTCCTCTCGGACCCATTCCTCCCAACACATCCTTGGCGAACTCCCTCACCTGCCAGACAGAGGGGGGTGGGGGTGGCGGTGGGGTTGGGGTTGGGGGTTTGCGCATTTTGGACTTGCGCCTGGGATGAGCTTACTACTTTTAATTTATGTATTCGCTCGAAATTACTAGAAAGAATCATCGTGGCAAATATGCGCGACACTTTCGCGGCAAATTACGGCAATAATCAGTTTGGATTTCGGTCACACACATCGACAACTCATGCTCATGTGGCTCTTCAGGATTTCATCACAAGACATTTAGACGATATTGCGTGTAACGGTGTTCTGCTGATCTCATTCGACATGGCTAAGGCATTTGATTATTTGGACCATAACTCTCTGTTTGAATCGCTGATCGAATGTAGTCTTCCACAAGATTTCATCAGTTGGTGCCGAGACTACCTGTACTGTTGTCAGCAAAGTGTCTGTATCAAAGGAGTAAAGAGCTCTGTAAATCCTATTCCTTCTGGGGTTCCCCAAGGAGCGGTGCTTGCACCATTTCTTTTTGCTATGCACATGGCTTCTCTACGACCTTGTGATTGCAAAAGCAGTATGATAAAATACGCCGACGACGTTATGACATTAATATCACTCTATAATGACACAGACGCCCACCACACGCATATAATTAAGAAAGAAATAGATCACGTAGTCAACTGGTGTGAGTTAAATGGGTTAAAACTGAATCCTAATAAAACCAATGTGATGTGCTTTTCTAGGAAAAGACCATCTGACTTGTGCCAAAACGTATCCCAGTCTTCACAGGAACAAATGAAGATACTCGGTATTTTGTACGATCACAAATTAACTTACGAAGAGCACACTGATAATATATGTAAAAAAGCTTCCCGTCTATATCTATTGCGCTCTTTAAAACCACATTTATCACAAAATGACCTGATCTACAAAACGTATATTCTTTGCTTCCTGGAATACTGTAACCCAGTATTTCTGGGTCTGAGTACGTCGAATAATGAAAAGCTAAAGCGTGTACAGCGACGATGTCATCGTATAATTTGCGGACATTCCTGTGGTGACCCATGCCTTCCGAACATCACAGAAAGGCGCGAAGCCCAATCCCTTCGATTTTTTAAATCTCTGCTACAGACTGACCACATCCTCTATGAACTTCTCCCGCCTTATCTACGAAATAGTCGAAAGCTTCTTATGCCTATGTGTCGGACAAAAAGAAGAACTGATTCATTTATACTAAAAGGCATCTCTCTGTACAACTCTCATACTCACCGTTAAGTCTCATCAACTCCGAAGCACTCGTGAACACCTTGCGTTAACTCTTCTGCAGCGTGATTTCCTTTGATTTTGAAAATTTTCTTTTCTATTATGTCAATGTTTCATCTTATAAGTTGTGTACGATTTCTGATTCATTGGAATAAATGGCTTATTATTATTATTATAAGATGAAGTTATTTTTATGAATTGACGATTGTTACAAAATGTAACGCATATAAGGATGAAGTGGGATTTTGAAAGTGTGTAAGGATAAGGGTTAATGTCATGGTAAAAATACAGCAAATAGTAATTAGCATAATCTCTGAGCACAATGTGTACTAGTTCGGATAAAAAAATATGAGGTTTATTTTGTGATTCCTTTGTATGGTGGTACTGCGGGTCCGCTGATCACATTCTTTCATCAAATGACGTGCAACATAACAGAATATGAGCAATTAGTAAGCTATATAGCTTAGCAAAAGAGAATACCAGTCAAATTTTCACTAACTTGCTAATTGTAAATCTTAAATTTACCCGAGCATGGCTGCAACTTTAAATAGGGAGTTGTGTTGATGTTGAGAGATGTGAACTAGACCTGCTGATGATCCCTGCTATTGGATGAAGTAGCGGCTAATCTGGTCTGTTCCCATTTTCAACTGAGGATGCAACTCAATATTTGATTATTCTATTAGCATAGCTTATTAAAGATAACAGAAATTAAATTGCACCTTAATAAGAGATAAAACGCGAAAATAATAAAATTTTTCCCAAGGAAAACCAGGTAAAATCAGATTTGAGAATAATCCTCTTTTTGAGATTATCTTCTTCCTGCGCGACGATGTCGATCCTCTTCTTGAGGTTACAAAGTAAAAAAAAGTGAAAACTGAAAATTGTTATAGAATAATGGGCGAAAATTAAAAATTGACAAGCAAATCTCGATAGCGAAATATATGCAACACGTTAGGTTCGTCAGCAGGAAAACAAACTGGCTTTGAAAATATTCGGCTGTCGTTTACAAATTGTTGAATAGTTTGAAATCATGTCATATGAGCAAAGTGCACGTAAGCCTATAGCCTACGTGGAAATTATCGATATTCATTAGACAATTAACGCTTTCACCACTCTTTAGTAAAAACAGGCAAGCTGTTTTTTTGGACTTTACGGAAATGGAGTTGTTGCTTTCTGGAATTGGGAAATACTAATTTAACATTCCGCGGGATACCCGGAAATTTTGGATATTTCATGCGTTGACGTACTGCTTGCCAAAACGCTACGGCTTTATTCATAATTATTCAATGTCATCGAAATATTGCATGACAATCTGTGAGTATGCGTATTTCAGAAGTAGAAAATATACCGATTTACGGAATAGTTGTGTTACAGCTATTCCGTAATTCGGTGTATTTTAATTGTTTTTATTGTATTGTAAACCCAATAATTGCATGTCATCGAAAAAGTGAATAAATGTCAGATACAAACGAGAATTTATGTATAGGTTTTGAAGCAGTTTTCATATTTTTGATTAAAACTGATCTCAATTATATTAAAATTTTGATTTCATCACAATATGATTTAGGCAAGTTTAGCCTACATGCATACACTGGTTCGCATGCGATTATTTGATTAACGAATGTTTATCTTCTGAGTTAAGGTTTGTTTATATCCCTGCTTTCCTGATTTAGCAACAGAATACGCTGCAGAAATTATGGTTATATAGTTTAACTAATTATTATTTTGTTCCAAATTATTAGTTTAACCACAATTTCTGCAGCGTATTCTGTTGTTAAATCTGGAAAGCAGGGATATAAACAAACCTTAGCTCAGAAGATAAACATTCGTTAATCAAATAATCGCATGCAAACCAATGTATGCATGTTGACTAAACCTGCCTAAATCATATTGTGATGAAATCAAAATTTTAATATAATTGAGATCAGTTTTAATCAAAATAAAATGGAAAAAATAAATGGAAACTGCTTCAAAACCTATGCAAAAATTCTCGTTTGCATCTAACATATTTATTTACTCATTCGATGACATGTAATTATTGAGTTTTGCTGGATTTAGGCCTACTAGATTTTATGAATTTATGATCGCTACAGGGATGACCAATGAGATGGGGCCCGTGGGCTCATAGGTGAGATTGCGGTGCCATGGAACCGCGACGACAACTTGGACCAAATGATGGGTTCCCCAATGGACCGAGAATTTGTTCAGTTTGCAATCATTTCTATCATAACGAACGGTAATGTCATTTAATATTGATAGTTCTATCTATAGATGTGAGTTCCCTGACCGTGGACAATGGACATGCAGCAGTCAATGCGCCGACACACACGCAAAGATTCTGGATTTAAAGACCAGCTTGTTGTATGTACAGAATAAGTCCCGAAAAACAATATCTGCATGGCATGACATAATTTTCAACATTTTATTGGTCAAAATTACGGTCTGAAAAGCATGATCGCGTTTACATATTTACGAAAATGAAAATATACACTTACCTTATTCAGCAAAACTTGCACGATCAATTTCACAAGAAATGCATCCATTTTTATTTACACAATCAAATTCAAGCCTGTGATTAGCACATGTATTAGAAGTGAAAACTGCGACCCATTTGTGCAATAGGTCTATCTGTTAATTTACTTACCATGCGGTCTCTCTATGTTAAAAGTACATCAATGAGCAACTGTCTTCAGTTCCCTGATTATTCAGTGCATGTACCGGTGCAAGTGGGCCTACCTATATACCAGTGCTGTCTTCAGTAATAACTTATCAAATGAATATACATGTAATTATATGCAACACACAAGCTGCTGAAAATGATAGTATTAAGTCCATGGTCCCGTGGGTTTCTCATGGGTCAATAATTGAAAACTCCAGTTGTATGGGATGGGCCCGGTGATGGAACGTCCCAAGGACATCCCTGCTGAGATCCCTAAACATTTCACAGAATTCGAAAAACACTGCGTTAATAAGATGTCCGCATGTAAACCAATCATTCTAGCGCGCGAGTTTGTCATCGACAGGACTGACTATAGAGCAGGGATATAGTGCGCAGCATCAGCTCATAAATTAAAGAAAGCAAAGAAAAGTTTAAAGCAGAAAGATTCAGGTTTTGAGCACATTGTATTCCAGAGTTCTAAAAAATATTTGATCAGTATATATAAAAAGCGAAATCATTCCTGTACGTGTTTTCAGGTCAGAGACTCCTCACAACTTTTTAGATCGATCAATCTAAAACACAATTTATTTGCGCGAGATCTTTCGGCCTACGACGCAGGCCACTCTCAGGCGACTGATTTATTCACAGAAGTAAACATAGCACAATTGACACAGACACACATGACGTTAAATAATCAATAATCAGAAAATCAATTTACACTGCGGATGATTATCGGGAATGAATGGCGCGGCAACGAACAAAACGATGCAAATCTGGTTTCTATGAACAATGGTAGCAATTCAATATATTCGCGAAAATGGATGAGAATCACACCGGAGACAGGCACACAAAAACATGTATAAACGACAATAAAACTAAAAAATAATAATGTGCATAAGAGAGCGAGCAAGTTTAAAATAAACTCAGATGCAAATATTTATTCAAATGAATAAATAAAAACCAAAAAATAATAGTTATAATAAATAACATAGTAAAAAAGTATGTAAGAAAAAGGAAAGGTTGTGCTAGTACATTAAGTAATGAAAGTAAGCGAGCAATAAATACAAGTCAGAAAAAAGTAAATTCATAATACATGTACTGAAGCAAAACACAATAACGCAATACTCACAAGCAACACGTAATTTACATCACAAAGGGCAAAAGAAAAAACAGAAGAAGAAAAAGAAAACATGAGACACTTTGTCACAGCTGGACTGATATCACACTTAATTCAGTTCTGGCTGCCGAGGCGTCTTGTCCACATAGCTTCCTTAGAGATCCTATTCCGCCAGTTTTCCTCACGATCGATTACCTGCAAACTGTCAAAATCATCTCGGTGTTGGAGCTCGTGCATGTGCTTAGCACCCTCTCACCTGTCAACGTCGATGTTTACGGACCTCACATTTGTGCTCTATTGTCCTTTCTTCAACAGGTCTTTGTGTTTTACCTACATTGCATCTTGCAGCTATTTGCATGTGTTTATTTTAAACGTACTTACTTGCTCGCTCTCGTGTGCATATCATTATTTTTTTAGTTTTATTGTCGTTTATGCATGTTTTTGTTTGTCTGTCTTCGCTGTGATTCTCATCCGTTTTCGCGCATGTGTTGAATGTTACCATTGTTCATCGAAACCAGATTTACATTGCTTTGTTCGTTACCGCGCCATTCATTCCCGATCATCATCCGTATTGTTAATTGACTTTCTGATTAATGATTATTTAACGACAACGTCATTATCTGTGTTAATTATGCTATGCCTACTTCTGTGAATAAATCAGTCGCTTGGGAAATAGATTGTGTTTTAAATTGATCAATCTAAAAAGTTGTGGGGAGTCTCTGACCTGAAAATATGATCACATTCCCTATTTTTCAAGAATTCCTGTTCGTGCAACTTAATATGCAAATCTCTTAATGCCTTACATTTTAATATTTAGGTCTAGGATTAAAGTCTAGGATTCGAATTATGAAGCAGAATGATTTTTTGATAGGATCTTGAGACACTTAAAGGGAACCTATTCTGATTACTAAGGATATTATGAGCAGCATTATAATTAAATCTGCATATATGAAATTAAAAACTTATTTTGCTTGTTGACTCAATTTTCCAGTTTTCAAACTTAGAGAATTTAATTAATAGCTTCTAATTTTTCCAAACGGCTGCATGGATTTCTTAAGTCTACGCTTTTTCTAAATTAATAACTAACAGCTAGAATGTACTCTAGGGTTAATAAACTCAGAAACTGTGAAAATGAAACTCGGATACGCCAAGAATTGACATAATTCATGCCAAGGCACAAATATCAGTAGCTAATTGGAAACGGGAATCATTGGCTCATTGAGACACAAAGATGAATACAGGGTGTCCCAGAAAAAACGATACCAAAAAGATTTTTGTATCAACATTAAGAACTTTATATTTTTACTCGTTCTAAGGTTGATAGTTTACATAAACGTGTATACATCACAAAGTCAAATGCCAAATACACATTTCAAACTCTAGTTCTGTTCAAATTGTAAACCATTAGATCCTATGCAAGCGTCAACTCGTCTTAGGAATGATTTGTAAGCATTGTCAAACATCACCTGAGGAAAATTTTGAATTTCTTCTTCGATTCTGCGAGCCAGTTGATCTTTTTTGTTTGGTCCATGCCTGTACACTCTGTCTCTGAGGGTACCCCAGAAAAAGAAGTCACAAACCAACAAATCAGGTGACCGAGGTGGCCACTCAGTAGGACCTCTCCGACCTATCCAACGACCACGCATTTTATCGTCAAGAAGTTTTCTCGCTGCTATACTATAGTGGGGAGGTGCACCATCTTGTTGATATAATTTCTGTGAGTGCCTTCTTTGTGTAAAGAAAGGAATTACTTTGTGCTGCAGTATTTGGCAATATCTTGCACCGTTCATTGTTTGATAGTCAACGTCGTAATCAATAAGTCCTGTGCAACTTATCATGCACCATACGGTCACTGATTGTCGATCCTGAAATCTTTCTAGCTTGACATGTGGGTTGCTATCACTCCAGTAGTGTAAATTGTGTTTGTTAACAGTGCCATTTACATGGAAAACTGCTTCATCGGAGAAAACAATAAGCTTGTAAAAGTTCTCATTGGTATTCACTTTCAGTCGCATCCACTCACAAAACTCTAACCTCCTGTCATCATCATCACCTGTCAATTCTTGAACCATAGTGTAACTGTAAGGATGCAAATTCAATTTCTTCAAACATCTACCGACGCTTGACTTCGAAATACCAGTATCCAATGCAATCTGGCGTATTGAAACATTAGGATCTTCATTAACTGCCTCTTGCACGATATTTTGAGAATGATCCACTGATGCATTCGCAGGGCGTCCACTACCGGCGGCTCTTTTATTGATGTCACCTGATTCCAAAAAGCGTTGTACCCATCTGTCAACTGTACTTCTACCTGGCGCTTCCTCATTGAATTTTTCGTAGTATATTCTTCTGGCTTTCTCAACATTCTCATATGCAACAACCCAAGCGACCAATTTTGCTTTGCGATCCATTATAAAACAGTCGAAAGTGAAGTATGAAATTGAATTGAATTGACACAAGTTGCCACAATGGCACCATATAAGAACAGTGTCTAGATATCTATATTTTGAAAGAGATTGTACATCATAGAAATCTATTTCTTGTTTCTGCATTACAGATATCTAATTTGGTTAATTTATATTTGTGAAGAGATTCTACATCATAGATATTTAATTAAGTTTATGAAATGAGTTGGCTAAAATGATTAATTAAAAATTATGCTTTTTTATACCAAACCGTAAAATTTTTTGAATTTTAGTTTTCGGCTAAAACATAAATTAGTCAGAACTTGGCAAACTAAAAAAAACGTGAAGATTATTGTTTATTACAGACTTGATTAAAATATTCAAACGCATCATTAACAGACTCAAACTAACATTATCATTTATTTATTGAAAATATTTTAACAGTTATAGTTACACTTTGGCTATCAATACATGTACGTACAAGTGTATTAAATACATGACACTAGATGCTATATCATTTAAAAATCTTAGTTGACATATCACAGAATTACTAAATGCCTCATCTCTTGAATCATTCACTCAAACTGCATAAAAATTTGGTATCGTTTTTTCTGGGACACCCTGTCCCACCTAGGTTACCTAGGTTTTTGAGATGTCTTTGTGACCATTGTTTTGACGCTTTCAGCGGACGAATGAAAAGTTTACTGGTCAGAGTGGGAAACTTCTTAGAATGAAAGAGTACCGATTTTTCGTTCGTAATATTAATACCGTACATGATCGGGCATATTCTTGTAAAATCTGTAAGTAGCACAATATTGATCATCTCTCCGACAGAAAATGAAAAAGGCCGCATCTGCCATCTGCGAGCTTAGACTATTTGGGTTTGGTCTATGGTTTGGTTCACATTCATGTCCATTCATGTCACATCTAGCATGACAACTTCAACGTTCATTCAGCTAATTTGTTAGCTTTCTCTGTTTGTCGCTAATTTTAATGGCGCTCTGCTGTTCAGTTCAAAAATAAAGAAATCAGTTCACTCACTTCGGCATTTTCTGTTTATTTTTAAAGACAGCAAAGGTATGGATTTGCCGAGTTCTACACACATGGCACCTGTACAAATGTGTAGGATCTTTCTGAACTAAACAGCTAGCTGCACAGTTGGCTGTGATCAGTATTTTCCGTCCACTTATAAATATACATCTTTTAGATATTTTTCATTTTCTTTGTCACTTATAAATTAACAAAAAACTATAAATTGAATTTCAAAAATAACCTGGTTGTTCATAGAGGAAAATATTTAAACAGAAATCCCGGACCCAATTCATGAAGAAGACAGTTTATCAGAAAATTTTAGGGCATATGGTATTCAGTTATTCAATATGCGGCACATAAGCTTACATAAAAAACCATTGCAATCAATAATTAGCAATTCATTGTGATGCTAAAATATATTATAAAATGTATATAGGCCAAATTCATGCAATAAACTTAGAGAACATTTTGAGATGATGCACTATAACGCTGAAATTTTGTGAAACTTTGATGTTAGCGATATACGTTACAATGCATATCGAGAGTGTTTCTCAACCTTTTTCTTGCCATGGCACTTTTGAATGAGGTCTCACGTTTTCGGCGGGATCCTCGGAAAAGCCATCGATTGTTTGGATTACAAATACATAGACATTTAAGCATATCTATTTCTCAATGCTTTTCAAAACCGGAGCTGAGACATTACTTTTAATTACCTAAATGCGCCGATGCGCACATTAGCCTGAATCTAATTGCAATTTTGATGGGACTATCAGACTATATGCAATATTCTCGTCAATTGTCTAATCATTTCGAGAATTCAATGCAAATTTCTCGAGCATGAGAAAGATATGTACTGTTTGGCTGAGTACATAAACGGTGGATTATGCTAATATACATAATATATTACATGATAATTCGACTTATATGATTCAATACGTGATAGTTTTGTTCCTGGTTTTTGAGCATTCATGTACTTTTCAAGCCAAACACAACAAATTCCTCTCATATTCATAATGGTCGTAACGAAAAGCACTTCTTTAGTTTGATTTCTTTAACGTCAGTTGCAAAGCGAATATATCATCATTTTGTCGCAGTATTATCTCGCAAACTTCTTCAGAAAGCAAAACTAAAGCTTTGCTTTTCAGGAGGCTTGTAAAAAGTGCAAAAGAACGATTATTTTTTATCCATACTAATTCTGTACATGATCGTTGCGCACGTTGATTCAACGCGATTGTTTGCTGTTTGATATCTGTAAAACTCGCAGATCGTCCTTGACTATAAAAGTAGACCTAATGATTGTATTTTCTCCTTATTCAATTAAGTTGTCTTGTGATTTCCCGTACCGTCAACTGGGGATAACTTGTGCCATGGTCGTTTTTGGACATTCACATCCATCTGTAAGATTTATAATGATATTATCGGTCCTGTAATTATTTTTCCTGTAAAATTAAATCAATTTGGAAAAAAGTTGTATCTGTCCTGAGACCAGGGATCGCAATTCAACCATGAAAAAAAACCGGAAAATTTCGAGAGACTGAATAGACTAACAGGGGTGCCGGTATCACAAAGTAGGCCTATATACATGCATATAGCATAGCGGGTGCCGGGTTATGAAATAGGGTATCATAAAGTGTAGGCATTGAGAGGATAGCTTGCTTATGCAGGGCACCAGTACTTCACTTAAAGTAGACCTACCTTGTTGCTATATTTGTATGTAGGCCCACGGGAGGTTACACGGAATATAGCTAAAGTAGCTAGGCTACCCCGTAAATTCAGTAGGCTGCTGTTTTTTAACTACATACGCATCGCGATAAGTGGACGAGTAGTGGAGCCTTTTTATTCATCATAACGCTCTGAAATGTTGATACCAAAGTAAAGAAATTATCTTAATTCTTTAGAACAAGAAGATCTTTTCATAGATGGACACCGGTACACCATGTCAGATTGTGATTAAGTGATAGATATCCTTATTGGTAACCGTATTCACGTGTAAGTTCATGTGTAGTTGGGAACTGCAGACTTGTAGCTACATTGTACAATGTACATTTACATTGCATATACACATACGCCTATAATCCTCAACCTTCTTTTCGAAATCAAAACAAGGGAGATGATCGACGCAAGATTTACATTGATCAAAATTCATGAAATCACAAATTGATACTCATGAAGTATAAGACATAGGGCTACATGAAATACATCAGCGTAGACCAAAAAATCTATGTGTATATGCAATCATGGAATACATATTTTCGCGATTGAACAAAAATAGACGGGTATATAAAGCAATCAAATAATCCCCAAACAACACATCTTTAAAAAAGAAATAAACAAGATTACTGTGATCATTAAGTGTTAATTATATAGTAAATATGGAAATGAAAAGATCAAAAAACGAATTCACAGCAAATGCAACATTCTATGGCTATACAAGAACATGCGCTTTAGCTAACGTCACTTAGTGATTCAATCAAAATTCTTACATAACTCGTGAAAAGTTTTTACCGTCTAGAAAGAGGAACATGCAAAAGAGGTGAACTAATTTCAAATGGAAACTGTACATGAATACTATAATTTACAGAACTCATAGCAATGACATTTGTTATTCTCATTAGATTTGCGTGCATGAATCAGGATAGGGTGCCTAAATACAGGCTATTTGTTAATTGATAAATTTAGTATATATAGATATATGAGTAAAAGATTTTTCATTTGGGTATCATTCTTCGCGGTGACGAAATAAATTAAATAACCCATCCATGATGAGTAGTAATAAAACGGCGAACACCCGACCGGCGCGCCCCCCCTCTGGAACGTGAGAGGTTGTGGTCTGTCGTGGTGTGCCGGCCAGGCTGGCGTGGTGTGCCGGCCAGGTTGGCCGCTCCCATCGTTGACAGCAATCGGAAAGACTGGTCGCTGACGTCCCCCCTCCCTTCGATAAACGACAGAGTGTCGTGGTGGACTTGGGCGACCTCCAGGTTTTGACTTGGTGCTATAGTGTGTTAGGATTTTCGTGAACATGAATGAATTTTGGGGTGAAAATGGGATGTTTCGAGTGGAAGCAGTGCTCGGAGGACTTTGCAACTGTGATTTTTGGACTCAGCGTCAAATTCTGCATCTGTGGTGTGATTTCCAGCTCAATCGGCGAGAAAAATTTTCAACTTCGGAAAAACGACAGAGTTAGAAAGTGGGTTGGTTTTGAGCTGTAGCGTCAGAACGAGGCATCGGATGGGAAAACGGAGGCCATATTCGGATTCAGCGTGAAATTCTGCATCTGTATGGTGAATTTAAAAGCAATCGGAGAGAAAAAATTTTCGCTGACGTCCCCCCCCCCGGCACCGATCTTCCAATTTTGCTTCTAGTGATCGTAGAAAGTCGTGCAATAGCTAAGAGTGAGACAAATTCAGTGAAAGAAACGGCCTGTTCATATCTGTCGTCGTTTAGATGTGAGACGCCATTTAAGATTTTAGTTAGAATTTCCCAAGAAACAGCTCCAGCGGGCGAACGAAGGCTCGGATTGGTAAACGGAGGCCAGATTTGGAATCAGCTTGATGTTATTGTCCAATGAGGATCATCGTCCAATGAGAATCAAGCATTTCTATATAAATAGCGAGCCTTCCACAGTGAGAATCATTCCATCGTTGAATCACACGAGTGACGGACGCACATTTTCTCTCTCTCTACTTCCCTATTCTATTATCCAACTAAAATGGTAAGTCGCTACTTCCCTCCCTCTCCTCCCTTGAACGTAAACTTAATACAATCTTTTCCATTTTCAGGCATCTACTCCATCTGCTGCACTAGTAGGACAAAATGGTGGTCAAACGTTACAAGGTTCGCTACGATCAGATCATCTACAACTGAGGCCAGTGGAAGAAACAACCAAGGTACATAATCCTACACCGCTACAGCGTAAATTCCAAATCTTGCGTTATGACGATCATAGCGTAGTACTCCAAACGGGAATGCTCCTTCCACGGATGTCAAGATAATGCGCAATCAGTATGGGGACTACATACTGATCCCCGTGAGTCCGTACATTCGCCACCAACTTGATATTATTGAGGAGTACGTGACATTAAATATGGACATTCCTACTCCTCTTGCTCAAGAGTGGAAGGCGAGAGATGACAAGGATACTCCCTATAGAAAGATTTGGGATGGTAATCAAATTTGCCTACCGGTATCACATTGGTGCACTTACTATAAGAAGGAGGGAGATCATTCAACATCCATCACATGCGACGAGCTCGGAGAAGGTACTTGGAATATCCTTTTCAAAGTGAATGGGCTATATTGTGGTAGACACAAGGATAATAAAATAGCCTCGCTCTCCATGCATATGGAATCCATCCTATATATTCCAAAACCACCCAACGTGGATGACATAATTGATCAAATCCTTAACAGCATGTGGTACGAAGCGCAAGTCGGAGAAGAATGCTGCCTCAAAAAGCAAATCAAAGAAGGAGAATTACTAGTCCTCTCCTAACTCTACCCTATGACAATTCGCTTATGTGCTTTGAGTGTCGTAGACTTAATCTGAAATATTTGCAAGACTATGGCTTTTCTTGTGAGAGTGCTCTTCTTATTGACTTTAAACGATGATTAGCTGCTTTCAATGTTATACGCATCTTTTGTAATAATCCTGGTAAGGAGAGGAAAGTATTTCCCAATCTAATCATTGACGATATTTTGCTCCCGCCTTGGGATAGCAGAGTGAATCAACACTACCATGAAGTCACGAAACGTTTTAAGGATTCGTGTGTTCCTATTTTGTCTGTTCGTTGTAGTAGCTACGTTCATAACCAATGCTTCTTTCCTCCTTACCACAACACTGCCAAAGTCCTGTATGGTTATCATTGCTCGCTGTATGATAGTTACCAGCTGTATCTATTTTATCTGTTTCAAACCATTGATTTATGATGCATGCTTGTTACAGTTATTCAATAAATGTTACTATGAGAAGAGTTGTTTTCATGCAATGGATGGCTTAGATAAAGGGCGATCATGTCTTTCTCAAACGACTGCGGAACATTACATTTTCATAGGCAAGGTTCAAAAGGAGTTGTTCAAGATTATGTGATAAATTTTCATAAAGATGAGACCGACATCGAAGCAGTGGTCGATGATGCAAGCACTCTATTTCTAGAGTTAATGAATACATTCTCTGATAGCATTGTCATGGCGCGATTAGTTGCGAAAATTAAGTTTAGTCATTTTGGAAAGGAAGAGGTGGAAAGTCGCTCTTTCCTTTTTGCTTCTTATTCAATGGAAGTGGTAGATCACCCCGAAGATTTTTTAATAGACATATGATAACAATTGCTGAACGTCTTAACGCATTTAACCATCATGGTAGCAGTCTAGTGATTGAAGCGATTTCAGATATTCACATTCAACTTTCTATAAAGGAAAATTGAAAATGCAGTGGTACTTGATTGTAGCACAACTGGTTTTCGAGCTATGCCTGCTCACTCTCGAAGTATATTCCTTCTGTATATGCGTTTATTATTTAGAAAAGGCTAGGAAATTCATATCTTCAAAAAGACTTGCTATAGACATCAGTAACGATGAAACTATGTGTTGCGATGTATGTAAGCGAAAGGATGGAAATGAAAAGCGCATCTTCAAGAGATGTAAGCATGCTTTTTGTCAACGCTGTTTCATACGTAATTGCATTCAACTTTGCAAATGTAACCACTGTGATATTGCTCATTTCGAGTGTCACTTATGCCGCAATAGTTAGTACCTATGCAAATGTGGTAAAGACAGGTTTTAGCAAAGACTAACACGAAAAATGGCGAAACGTAAAACGACGAAACGTAAAAGTCAAAAGTCTTCAAAGTTTTCTTCAGCCATTCAAGCTCTCCGACGAATGAAAGCAAATCAGCGATACAATGCTATACGACATGCTAACGATAAATTCATTCGTGAAATTATTTCTCATGTAAGAAAGTTGAGGACGAAGAAATTAGCACCAAAACAACGAAAGTTACTTAAGCGATATGCTACGAAATTGCGTTTCATCTCCAATCCTAAAGTCACCCTTCAAAGAAAGAGGGAAACTCTAACACAAAAGGGCGGTTTCCTTCCAGCGTTACTACCGATGCTAGCTCCTATCGTGGGCAACGTATTGGGTAATATCTTTGGCTCTAGACGTTAATTATGCAAATGTTGAATCTCAAAGTATTATAATGGATTTCAGACTTCAATGTGATAAAGTTCTGACTGTATCAGGTCCATCTCATGCAGGTAAAACTGTTTTCACGCTGAATTTATTGGATAAAAGAAGGGAGTTGTTTAAGGAACCTATCAATCGAGTGATTTGATGTTATGGTATTTATCAACCGTCGCTGTTTCAGGAATTGCAAAGTCGCAACTTTATTCGACATGAAGGAATTATTCCAGTGGATAAACTTTAGTCTAATGATGTTGTTGTATTGGATGATTTATTAAAAGGAAGTAAGAATTCCAAAGATGTTACAGATATGTTCACTTGCGCAGCACATCATAAAAGGTGCTTTATCATCTATATCACAGAAAATTTGTTTCCTGATGGAAAAGAAGCTCGTACACGAAACCTGAATACACACTATTATGCTATTTTCAAGAATCCGCGAGATAAAAGTCAATTTGAAATTTTAACGCGACAAGTTGCACCAAGAGGATAAAAAGCCTTAATTGAAATTTTTCAAGCAGCTACTGAAAAACCACACGGTTACTTATTCATTGACTTTACGCAAGAGTGTCCGGAAGAATTTAGATTTCGAAGTGATATTTTGAAAACTCCCATGATTATCTACAAACTATGAGTTCTTATTCTTGCATAATTGTTATTCCTCAGGATGAATATGTACAATTGACTGCCATGCAGCAAGTAAAGCAACCTCTTGCAAATCAAATGTATAGGAAAGAAATAGATTATCAGCAAAATGTTCACATCAAAGATCCACATCGTGCTGTATTATTACAATCGGAAACTGTTGAGCAATTGAAAAATTTGAAGAATAAGATGCGTGACTCCGTATCGACTGCTACACCTTTAGCATCTCGCGCACATGCCATATCTCTTTTCAACAGTATTGAACCCCATATCAATGTAAATGATAGTTGAGAAATCATTACAGATGAAAATAAAGTGATTGATGCTTCACGTTATGAAGACTTGATTCAGTATGCGACACGTAGAAAGCGCCGTCAGGGCTATGTTCCACCTGGTTGGACATACTTTCTTAAACTATTGAAAAAGCATAATGTGCCAAAATTTGCTTTGAATAATGAGACATTGAAAGAACTTGATTCAACAGTGGCTACTGCTCCAATGCTTCAGACGATGAAAATGCCAACAAATTGGTTTAAGACGTCACCTGCTACATCCCCTCCCACACTCACTAAGCAAACAAGAGGAAGAACTCGACGTAGATCTACGCCACCACTAAAACTAGTAAAAGGAAAACGTAAAACACCTCCTCCCAAGAAATACATGTTCTCAGACTATTAATATGAAGCAGATGTCTTGCTTGCCATGTAATGAGCCGGCAGAGGTGAGTGTCGTTGTCACTTGCACTTGCTGCGCCAGCTCTCACAATGAAACCCCTAAGCAATGTGAACACGATCGCAAAACCGCTAAAGCTAAATGCTGCAGTTGTTGTAAATGTAGAAAGGCAAGAAAACAAAAAGATGAGAAGGAGGAAAAAGAGTCAGTCGTCATCGACTGAACGTTTGAAGTCAATCTATTATGATGTAAAACATCCGGCAGGATTTGCATCGATCAAGAAATTATCAAAAGCGAGTGGTCTTCCACAATCACAAGTGAAACGATGGTTAAAAGGTCAGGCTACCTATACACTCCACAAACAAGCGAAAAAGATGTACCGCACCCGCCATTATATTGTTCATGACATCGATGAACAGTGGCAAGCAGATTTGTGTGATGTTGCCTCCATTTCAAAACATAACTTGGGCAATAATTTTATTTTAACCGTCATTGATATTTTCTCGCGTTATGCGTGGGCTCAACCTTTAAAAACTAAAGAAGGGAAAGGAGTAGCAGAAGCATTCCAAACAATTTTTCGAGAAGGTCGCATTCCAAAAAGAATTCAGAGTGATCAAGGAAAAGAGTTTGAAAATCAACATGTGAGAAGATTATTTGAGAGGCATGACATTGAGTTGTTTAGTGTAAAGAGTGCTTATAAAGCTGCTCTCGTTGAACGTTTTAATCGCACATTAAAAAATCGCTTGTGGCGACATTTTACTGCCAACTTGACACAAAATTGGACAAAGGTTCTACAAGATACGCTCCATGCCTACAATCACTCTATCCATCGTTCTATTGGACTCAGACCAGTAGATGTAAATGCTGACAATGTAGATAAAGTGCGCGAATCATTCCAACGTAAACGCACTCATGTGAAAAGTGATGTGAAAATTGGTGATAAAGTTCGTATCTCAAAAGTGAAGAGTGTTTTTGCTAAAGGGTACCTGCCGAATTGGACAGAGGAGGTATTTACAGTATCAAGGATTGATCAAAAAGACTCTCCCACCACCTAGAAGTTGAAAGATTACGATAATGAAGAAATTGAGGGTAGCTTTTACCGCGATGAGATTGAGGTAGTCACTGAAAGTGAAACATATTTGGTAGAGAAAATCATCCGATGGAAAAAACTACAAGGTGAAGAATGGTGTCTTGTTAAATGGACTGGTTATCCTTCAAGTATGAACTCTTGGATGCGTCGTGCCGACATCTTTCATCTAAGTGATCGACAGTGATTCATGCAAAGTTGTAACTAACAATGTTTAGGGTTTGAGCTATGAATCCAACTGCCTCATTTTATTCACGACCCTCCTATGTAAGTGGTGGAGGACAAATTTACATCGGCGCTCGCCGCCAACGTGGAGGTAGCATACTTGGTGCACTGAAATCTGTTGTAGCACCTCTCATATCCAATGCCGGTAGATCTTTAAAACGAAATGTTTTAAGTAATGCCGTTGGCTTTGCTGGTGATGTTGCTAGTGATCTTTCCAGAGGTAGAAGTTTTAAGAGCAGTTTGTTGAATCGTGGGAAGGAACGCGGTCTAAAAACATTGAAGCAGACCTTTGCTGGTGTTACTCAAGGAAAGAAATCGCCTAAACGAATGAATAAAGGAAGAAGGAAACATCGCGGAGCTGGTAAGGTGCGATCTTCAGTCAAAAGGCATTCACGCAAACGTCGCAGAGGCTCTAATCATTCATCAGGCGCTAAACGACGACGCTGTCATAACTTCTAATCATGGAGTGTAAAACTTCCGGGTTTTGTTTGTTTGATCAACAAGCCATACAGACAGATATTCTTAGTTCAAGTATTGTAGATTATCATCCTCGAACAGCTGAGAATGCTGGCCCCATTGAATTTGTTATTCCTGGTGGTAGTGATGACTACATAGATTTGAGTTATGCGATGCTTGATTTGAGGTTTAGAATTCAGCAAGCAGATGGAACTGCTATTGACGATGCACATAAAGTTGGACTGAACAATTTACCATTGACTACATTACTTCGCGATGTTTCTCTAACGATTGGAGAGCAGCAGGTGGAAGGTGGTCAAAGCGATTATCCCTATAAATCATATTTCAATCATGTATCACAGTTTCATCCAGCAGCACAAAAAAGTCATATGGAAGCCATGGGATGGTATAGAGATGAAGCAGGAAAATTTGATGCTGAAACAAACAGTGGCTTTGTAAAGCGATCTGCTATGATTAAAGATAGTAGAGTATGTCAGCTATATGGTCCGCTGAATTTAGACTTCTTTAGACAGTCAAAGTTTTTACTGTGTAATACCAGCATGCGACTCAAGCTGACATTGAATAAGCCTGAATTTGCGCTGAATGCATTTGCTAAAGTTGACAATTTTAGAATTCATGTGGAGGATATTGCACTTTACATTCGTCGAGTAGTACCGAATCCAAGTGTCATTAGAGGGCATGCTGAAGGTCTTAACCGCCAAAATGCCATTTACACCGTTCAGCATACAAAGCTTCTCACCTTTACAATTCCGAAAGATCAAAAGAGTTTCATGAAAGATGGCCTCTTTCCATCGGAAGCACCGAAGCTCCTCATGGTTGCAATGGTTGAAAATGATGCATTCAATGGTAATATAAAGAAGAATCCTTTCAATTTTAAACACAATCAGTTAAGTGAAATTGCTTTACGTGTAAATGGTGTGAGTCATCCTGGTCCACCTTACAAACCAGATTTTGCTTCGGATCAATTTATGCGCAGTTATGTTGATTTTATGGATGTCTATGGCTTTTACAATACGGATGACACCAACGGACTCACTATGAAAGAGTTTAAGAGTGGATATACTATTTATGCATTTGATTTGACTGCTGACAGCGATATTAGTGCACCCTATCGTCAAGCGAACGTGCCTCATAATATTCGTTTGGATTTGACGTTCAAAAGAACACTACCTGAGACGATCAATGTATTAATTTATGCAGTCTTCGATTCAAATATTGAAATTACAAAGTATCGTGACGTGATTCTTCAGTATAATCGTTAATGAGTTGGTTGACTGCTGACGATATTAAAACTAAAGTGCAGCGTAATGCAGACGAGGCGACGTTGAAAGCTTTCGATAATGTCTAATCGCTCGATACCTAACCACCTGCAGTAAATCACTATCCCATCTTTATTGTGCTAAACACTCATTCGCAGAATTTAGGCGGTGAGCATTGGAAAGCGATCTTTATTGGAGAAGACCGACGTGGTGAACTATTTGACTCTCTTGCTCAACCTCCAAATATACCAACACAGCAGTGGTTGAGAAAACATACGCGTCAATATCAGCGAAATGAACGCATACTACAACATCCACTTTCATCAACGTGTGGTGCTTTTGTACTGTACTTCATCTTAAAACGTTTACATGTATCTCGGTTTGTATCTGTTATTCAAAACTTTTCATGTAATCCATCCTCTAATGAAAAAATGATTTGTAAGTTCTATCATGATTTGAAATAAAAACATCATGTTAGAAAAATTGTTTTTAATTTTACAATCCGCTGGGTACGTACATACTCGATGAGATAGTCTAGGATCACATTTGCTTGTACATGAGATTTTAGTCCAGTAATGATCACTATACTATTATGAAAGATTGCAACATGCACAGGTAACCAACAACTAATGAGAGCTGCAGGAAAAAGTTCGGGTTCATAACACAAATTGTAACTGCTGGTACGAATCTTCAAAAATGATACACTTTCACTCAATTGAGTAGAGATCACCATATTGTCCACAGTCAGATTCGACATCACACACCTCTCCCTCTTCCATATCCGACGTAGTAGTCTCTGTAGCTCTAAGCGCATTGACTGCGCCGATGAATGAGAAAGGGCGCCGAGAATCTGTACAGTCCCGTTTGGGAAGAGTTGAAGATTCCGTGAATTGTTCATCTTCACCACTAACATTTGAGGACGGCCCGGGTAATACTTGCTGTTTGGAAGGTGTTGGTGTAATGTTGTGAGATCGATTTTGGTGTAGAGTCTGAAGCGACGGAGAATGTTGACGATGGTGTAGCGATGGCGCTTCATGATGAAAAAATGAGTAAATTGAGCGATGTACCTTCCTTTTATACTTTTCCCAACTACCTTGATGAAATGTGAAGTTAGTATGGAGTTGGGAATGATAGAGTTGAATTCGCCGATTGTTGACGCGCAACCAGATGCGATTTCCAATACGTGAATGTCTTTTCATATAGAAGTATTTCAAATCCTTCATGATATGATGTAGAGATTGAAAATGACGATAAGATAAAGCAAACTCTCTTCTCACATTTCCAGCTGAATCTTTGAAATAGACGTTTCGATCATGATCCGTTTCAATACGTTGTAGGGAATCTAATTTCCAACTCATGGTGCGTGGTAGTCATGTCTGATTAAGATTTGCATAGTAGGGCGATGAACTCACGACGAATGAATGTCATGATGGAGCGATGTATGTATCTTCTATACTTCTCCCAATTGTATTTGCGAAATGAGAAACAGTTTGCTGAATGAGAATGGCAGATTTGAATTTCATTTCTGTAATGTTGAAGCCAAACTTGATCACCCAAGGAGATGAATCTTAATGTTTCAAAATATTCCAAATCCCTCATGATATCATTGAGGTTGACAAATTGTCGCCATGTTAATGTAATACCTCTTGATGTATAACCATGAGAATTTTTGAAATGTACGTTTCCATTACGATCAACTCTGATATATTGTAGAGAGTCCAAAATCCAAGTCTTCATGATGTTATGCAAAGTCGCAGATCAGCAATATAAAAATGTCGTTTTATCATATTTTGCTTAGCAATGCGGCCGCAAATAGATTTGCTAGTAATCGAGCCGCACTCTTTTCTACTCCCATTGATCATACACAACAGCTAAATGGAAAGTGGGAAGTGGGTGTCACTCAACTTGTTCATAGCAACTGTGTCTATACTTTTGATCATGAGGTGATGACTATTAATATGAGACGTACAGCTGCTTACCAATGTGAAAAGGGCTGCCGAGTATACATTCCACAGTGGCCAAAGAAAGATCTCTTATCATGTAAAAAGTTTATATATGATTTCCTGAATAAAGCGTGTAAACAGATTGTC
Organism: Prostheceraeus crozeri; assembly: GCA_907163375.1. Classification (NCBI taxonomy): domain Eukaryota; kingdom Metazoa; phylum Platyhelminthes; order Polycladida; family Euryleptidae; genus Prostheceraeus; species Prostheceraeus crozeri. Next base: position 24,972 of record CAJQUW010014723.1, read on the forward strand.
CAATTTACTCCGCACAATGATGATCATAATTATGTACATCATGTAGTTGAGAAAGATTGGATTGTTGGTTTAAGTCCAAGTTTAAGAAATGATTTAGGTTACCTTGCTAGCGCCTTAACAAGCTATGACAATTATAACGTTAATTACCACCCAAGTGGTCATAAACAGTTAATATATCGAGAGGAAGATTATTATGTAGATCTTATTCCAAAAAATGAGAAGACGTTGGTGAAGAAGATTGTGATTAAGCCAAGAAAGACAAACATGACTCCTGAAACATTATTGAAGAAATTTAATTATCTCCTTCGAGTTGATGGTAAACAAGTGGCAACATTGACTTATATCAAATCATCTAATCATATTGCAATAAGTAAATTAAATGATGATGATCTAGTATTAGTTTGTTCAAAAGATTTTCATCAATTCTTACGACATCGTTCTGCAGCTGTTCATGGAAAATTTGATATGCAACATTTACCATGTGAAAGGTCAAATCAATTTGATACAGAATGGGCCGTATCTTTATACAGAAAGTGTGTAGAGCCTTTAGGTGGTATCTTACATGAAACAAGAGTGTTGATGCCTCGCATTATTACTTCAGTTAAATTGGTTGTAGATTATTTAAATGAAGTGATTAATGAGCAGCATATTTCATTTTCTGAAAAAGAAGGACTTTGTCTCTCACTATAAGTGGAAAAGGTATTGAACTAATTATGGATAAAACTCTAATGGACATTTTGGGTTTTGATCAAAATATCTTTAAAAGTGGTACTGTAACCAAAGCTAGCGCAGACATGTCGCTATCGCGTCGTATTAACTATTTTCAGATATATTCCAATATTGGTGAAGATGTACGTGTGGGAGATGTTGAAGCTCCATTGCTAGCAATGATACCATACCAGCCAAAAAGCTGCAGTATTTTATCTGAGCATACTTTCAAGAAAGTGCATTATACAAAGCTGAAATCAAACTACATCCCACAAATTGATATTGCAATTTATGACGATGCTGGTGCGTTGATTCCTTTTCATAAAGATGCTGTGACAAGTATCACACTCCATTTCCGAATGAAGAGTTAATGCAAAAGTATGCTAATATATTTTTTCCAATGTGAATAATATGGAAAGTGAAAATAAGGACTCGTTTCTAATCTACTTGCCCAGTAATGCTTCTATGAATAAATTTCCCAAAAATAAACCATCAGACTATCGAGTAGAATTAAATCGTCCACTACATTTAGAAGGTGAATGGGAGGTTGGCATTTCTAGTATTTGCTATGATAGCAATATTCAGAATCTGAATGATGTGGAAGAAATGATATTGACTCCTCGCACCCATGATGGAATAACGATGAATAATGCACTCCAGTTCCCATACAATTTAACGTCAGATGGAAAGTGGATTTCAACAAATTTCATTATAAATTTAAAATATTTGATGAAGATGTTGTAGAATGCGAAGAACGCATCATTTTGAAAAAGCGTGGTGTTCAACCTTTATCACTTATTGAGTTAGTAAAACGATGGAATGAGACTGTGGGTAAGAAGTATGGAGAGAAAATTATGGCGGACAAAAATAAGTTGGTTATTCAGAAATATAATGACAAACTTACAGTTTATTTCTCTCCAACCTTGCGTCATTTTGTAAGACATTATACACCTATTATTGGAAGCGGTGTGGTGTATGCTTCTCATGAATATCACACTAAAGCTGATTCAGTTAATGATGAATGGTGGGTGGACATCTATGGTGATCACATCAAGAAAATTTACCAGTCTTATCAAGAATCTAAAGTTGCTATCAATATAATGCCGCGTCTATATCATACAGTTGAAAGCTTCATTCATGTAGTAAATCCTTATATACAACAGAAGTTGAAGCATGTGATGAAAAGTAAATATGATGTAAAGACACACCACATTTCGTTTTCAATTGAAAATCAACGCGTTGTTCTGAAACTGGGTGATGACATTCAATGTCAATTGAGTAAAAATTTGAAAAAATTATTTGGTTTTTCAATGCTACAAAATATGTTTACTGCTGCGCATACGATTGGTATAGAAACACCAATGACACTTGATAAACATGAACAACACCTTTACATTCAAAGTGATTTGAATCTAACTATTTCGGTTGGCGAGGAAAAAGAACACATTTTACGTGATTTCATTCATGATAAGGATGCTTTATATGGAATAGTCGAGAAGATGTTTGAATCTATTTTCTATCATCCCGTCGTCAAACAAACTACACCCTCTATTACTATCAAAATCACAAATGGCCTACATGATTGCATCCATGTCAAAGATACTAAATCCCTCGTAACTTTAGTGTTTCGGAAAACAAAGTGAAGTCATTGTGATATGTTTATTGAAATAAAAATATGTGTATGAAAAAGTCTTTTCACAGATATAGGGGGAATGAGCTGACTGTAGGCATATATTCACAAGGAAGTGCAATCTAAAGCGATACATAAAACAGCAATGTTTATCTACAGAAATCAACATGAAAATACTAAGTTAAGGATGATTATGCTAAGACGTCTCCTGAATGTGGTAGTGTGAGTTTAATTCTTTTGGGTAGTGGTATGTTTGTGTCAGGATGTCCATGTGGAAGAGATATGTTATGTTCTAACCAGCACCTCTTATCCTCCCATGCTGAAAGCGCCCGTTTCCTAAAAGTATGAGTTTTGATCTCATGCGACTTAGAATTTAAGATTGTCATATTGACAAACGTTATATTTTCATTTCTATAGGCTTCCCTGAAATTTTTATGTTTCATGTTAGAGACCAATGATCTTGATATGCCTTTAGCGCGCTTAATACTATCGTCTCTATCCTTTAATTTCATGCTGTACATTTTTGGGCGGAGGAGAATCATTTCATCTGTTTCCTTCCCTGCTGTCTCATCCTTAAAGCAGCCAAGTTTTGCCTTATTTTTGATGGAGTAGAGTGGGTGATCAGTAGGATAATTTGATGTATCAAAATATCTTTCTAAAGATTTTCCTATTTCATTGAAATTTAAATCTTTTTGAGTGGTGATACCTAAGAAGAAACTATCTGTATCACCACCCAACAAACGAACCACTTTTACGAGAGGACATGGTTCTAGTATTTTATAAAAGAGTTGGTACATTTCAAGCTTAGAGTAATCTAGTACAGCTTGGCCAATATAGATGGGCTTGCACAACTCAACTTCAGATATTATCATTTTAACACCTACAAGGTCCTCATCGATAATGTCTCTATCGATGAATAGAGGTGATGAGACCAATTTCTTAAATGTTGTAACATCATTGACTAGTTTATAGTTTACACGTTTTCTAACATCCTCCATCGTCTTACTAAAATAGACTATTATTCTTATACATAAAAATCCTTTTCAAAATTATTTTGGACTAGTGCACGTTTCTGGCTGTTGCTATCAATATATGGTTTGAGGAAGGCTTTCTGTGTAAATTTAATAATGCGGTGAACTCTTTTTAAAATCATACCCATTTCTAAATAAAATTGTAAGATGCTAAAGTGAACTATATATTTTTCCTTATCATATTGGGTGAATAAAAGTTTGCGGCAAGGCTTATAGTCGGGTTGATTGCATGATTCTAAATCTTTATGAAATTGTTTCATAAAGTCGGAAAACATATCTTTACTCACTTCACCTGATTCGGGTGCGAGTGGAAAATCTACGGTTTTATGTTTAATATTATTTGGATAGATTAGATCTATCTCAAAATAATATCCCCAATCACCTTCATCTGGAATTGCTAGTATGTTAGAAGGATTGGAGAGATGCTGAATTTCACTATCATCTAACCAGCTAAACTCAGAGTGAGGGAGTGGTTTGGATAGTGAACTACCATATAAATTATTTTGGTTATAATACTTAAGATGAGTCTGATCATTGCCTACTAATTTTGATTTTAACCTATGTTTATTTACAAATGTGAGACCACCGCGAATTCCTCGCTCAAATAAATTATACATCTCTGGATCTTGTAAGAGATGAATGGTCTCACCAGTCATTTTAAAAGCAGACTTAAATGACATGGCTGGCAGACTGACAAAGTGGACGGGATCTAACTTATCTTCTTCTAATGCCACTCGTCGAAACTCCTGAAATACATCAGCCAGCAAAAATACATCTAACTTAAGATAGGCAATCATATATTCGCCAAATGTATGGCAGTCAAATTTTATCCATGCATCTTGTGCATGATCATAATCTTCGGTCTTACATTCTGCGCCGGTCAAATCATTTTTAAATTTATCTATGGGCGGAAGAGAAGTCTCGCCGAGTTTACTAATCGCATCAAAATATGCATATGGAAAGACTCCTTTCCGTGTGATGATTTCATCGGTTAGATTTGGATATTGTTTCTTAAGATTTTGTGTTAGTGGAAGAGACTTTAGATTTTGCACGAGAGAGGCCAGTGATGCAGTCATAAATTGGTAGGAATCTAAAAATTTTATATCAAAATAGACCGTCTTATTTTCTTTAGTTTTATCAACAGGCACTTTTGCTGTCATGGCCATAAACTTCTCTCTCGTTTGTGCTATTATATCAAGCTTCCACTCTTTCATTTGACCTAAACCTCCTTTTATTATCATATGGCTGTCGTAGCCCTTGAAATTATGGAAAATGACAGGTAATGTACGCCGTTTCATCCTAAGTGAAAAATTACATTTTGAACAGAGTGCGTTTCTAAATTTACCAGTGATGTGGTCATGGTCGCGCACTTTCTTAATCTTATCATCGTCAAATGTTTTCCTACATTTGGGGCAAACGTTGCAACTATCAAATTTTGCTTGATCATCTGCTGTCATATGCAATGATCTGCGATAGAGTTCACCATCATACTTTTGTTGAAATTTTACAGCCTGTTCGAGGAATTGTAGGAATTGGTAAATACAATCCTCACCTTGCCAGACGTGCATTTTATTTTTTCTATTTTGGAAATGGTCATGCCATACTTCATAGCAGGAAATGGCTGCTGGTCGATGGATGTTATCATCGATATAACATTCGATGTCAGCATAGATGACACGAAGAGGACTTAGCTCATCGCCATTCTCTCTATATGAAAACTCCTTATCTTTGGGCATGCGCTCCATTTGTAGTTTACCTCGCTTACACCATTCGTAATGAGTTTCAAATCTATTTTTACTCCTAAAGTTGCGAATGCATCTGTCACAGTAATAAATCTCTGATGAGGTAGAATTTCTTAAGTGGTGGTATAAGCGAGAAATTTTGGGAATACCGCAGTAGTGCCATTCCTCACTATCATCCTGTCTTACTAATAAAAGGTTGACAACGTGATCATAACAACTCGAACGCGAGTTGTAGCGGACACCCTTCAATCTCTTTTCCCAAACATGGAGAACTATATTGATGTTGTTCAATTTTTCAAATTTTCCTATATCTTTAATTTTCATATCTTCACTATTGCAGTCATCAAACTTTAATTCATTCTCCCACTGTTGATACTTACTCTTACGGTATCGGCTATATTGTACATCATTATAGTGGAGAATGGAGAGGACAGCATACTTAAAACATTGCGATTCGCAATCTACAGAAATGACTGCCGCTTTATTTCTTAAATTTTTCGAAAGTTTAAAGGAGCCTCGTCCAGAGTAGTTCTCCAATAAAGTGATTTTAATCATGGCGGTCTCAATACCATCAAAAACGAGACCACTATCACGCTCGTTAAATTTATCTATGTTTAATTTTAACCCTTGGATATGAAAATTTATCCAAGACTCGCAGTCTACAACTTCGGTTGCAGGAGAGGAGGGTATGTGAAACTCCAACCTCTCTACTATTTGACCAGTATGGTGGTCGATTTTTGCATATTTTACTTTGAGATAGATGAGCGCCTTCATTCTAAAATTGACTAAATTGTTGAAGAGCGCACCAATCAAAGATGAATTTTGATGAAACTATTCTTCAAAGTCAGGAATGGTTTCTGAGGATTCCATCTGGTAGTTCCTCACTAAATTATTTATCGACACTTCAGAGAGTCGGATAGAGGAGGCGCTGTTAGTATAACTATCGTCACTGTGTGTATGTCGAAGTCTATGTGAAGATAGTTCAAAATGTGACTCAAAAGACTGAATGCCTAAATCGCAAGAAAAGGAGACATCGTTAACAGAATCATCCCCACCTTCGGAGATTGATGCTGACTTAGGTCTACAAACACCTCGCTTGATGTGTCGGGCGAGATCACGCTTCCTCGTGAAGATGTGTCCACAGTCAGCACATTCCCGATCGTTGCATTCCCGCGACAATCTTGACATGGAGTCGCTGTTGTTATCCGACTCGCTCGAGATGGGACTGGTATCACCTGAAAGAGAAATCATTCTATCATCTCTCTTAAAGTCTCAGTGTATTGTTACAACCTACCTTGACTCAACAACTCTAAACTTTCCTCGAGAAGGGAGGGCGTTGGTGATGAAGTTGATGCCTGAAATTGAGGAAGATGCTATTAGCCACACGTTTGAGGGAGATGAGTGAAGAAATTTTCAACTTACCATTTCAACGAAATCAAGTTTAAGGTTGATACTTCAACAAGATAGAGACTTCACTCAAATAATACGTCTCAAATTTGGAATTCATGAGAGAGCAGTTCACTTGTACGCCTCAAATAATAACAGAATTCGCTAGAGAACACTTCACTTACACGTCCCAAAGACAGAGTGAAATGACACGAATGTCACTTTACATATATACTTTCATATTCATCATTCATTGGCTGTTCATTCTGATTGGTTGCTTGTTTATACTTGAAAATTAGAAAACATTTCAAAGTTATTATTCACAGTCAACATGACAAGCCCTCCAAAAACACCGAACACAAAATTCTCTTCTCCATGCTCATCACCTCTCTCCATGGTAGCAGTGTCGACTTCCATGCTAGTTGGCATGTGAGTGTAGAGTGGAATGTAGCGCCATTCCATTGGATTGGTAACACTTGCTGTCATCGCATTGCCAATCCGAGCAAGATTGTTGTGGACTCTGTCTTGCTCCTCTATTCTAGCAAATTCATTAAATAAATTTCGCGGTCTTAACTGCGGTCCGCGAGGAGAGCTGACTGCAGCGTTTGGTGTCTCCATGATTGAAATGAAATGAAATGAGAGGTAGTGGTTTATATACCCCTCTAACGCGACGCAACGTTCAAGTTGACTGATAGCAGATTCAACTTAATGATAGTACTCGCCAGACTAAAGACTGCCCAGGGCAAACCGCGTGGAGGTTCTATCATGTCTTGCCCCATGGTGGCCCCATAAGAACCGTTTGTGGCGTTCTCGGGGTGTGGGATAGGGACTCAGGCTTGCCGTTTCGACTGCGGCTCCGGCAACGGGGCGGGTGGTCGCTTCTCTTGGATGTCTGTAAAGAAAGAAGTAGTGAGTTATCATCTTACATTTTAATTTAGTCATTTTTACTTACAGATCTTCTCGGACGCTTCCTCATAAAGGAAATTCGAGATCGGATCACGATGATCGAAGGTGAAGTGTAGATACTCCACCCCTTTCTTCACCCGAGAGTAGCATTTCTCCCCTCTTCCACGCTCGTACAAGAGAGGAGTTTCTGCTACTCTCCCCTTTCTAATAGGGATGTGCAGACGGCTGGAACGCACCCTTCGATCGCGATCCACCAGCTGCGCCGAACGGTGCAGCTCGTGGTTCGTCTCGACCACCTTAGCCATCTGCACACGGAGTCTCTCTACTTCCTCCTTCAACCTTCGTATCTCCTTCTCCCTACTTTCCCTCTCTGCTAGCAAAGCCTCTTCTCTGGCTTTCCCCTCGAGAGTCTTGAGCCTCTCCTGCTCCACCTCGCCATCCCGCTCGCTTAATCTCCCCTTCACCTTCTTCATCTCTCCGACCACGTTCTTTAGGTCCTCATACTTTGCCTTGTATGAGAAGGCCTCCTCCTTCAACTTCTCCACCTCTTTCTTTAGTTTCTCCCGCTCGGCGATCACCGGCGGGCGCTTGACAAAATTGCGACATTGCGTTGCAATTCCGCTCGCAGTCACGGCTGCAGGGGTCTCGTGATCGAGGTCGACGTCCTCGATAGGTTGCGACTGTAGCTCTCCCTCCTCCTCCTCCTCACTATCACTGCTGGACAGCGAGCTCTCGCTACTAAGCGAGGATACAGCGGCAATCGCTTCAATGGCGGATTGTAGCTCAGTGGTCTCAGTGGCGAAGAGTGAACTCCGTTCTTGTTCGTTGGCGGATTGTAGCTCCAAAGAACGGAGCTCAGTGGCGAAGAGTGAACTTCGTTCTTCTTCGCCTACTTCGCCTGTTTGACACTCGCTGTGTTGTGAGTGCCAATCCTCCAGCCGCTCACTTAAGCGACTGACTTTGTGGGCACCGCAATAGTGGCGACCGACCCCTATCTGTTTCTTGCTAGTGCAAGCGTGTTTCTTGAAGGCGTCAGCTCGGAATACCTTCCGGCATTGACACAGTTTGAAACTGGTCTTCACATTATTGTATTTCGGCATTTCTGAAGCGAAAAACGGAAAACAATGATTTAAATTCAAATCATCATGTTATCAATACTTGAGGAAAGACAAGTTAAGCTGATGAATCCGCTACAGGCATTACTCAGAGGGGATCTTATCCCAACTCCAAGGCCTCGGCCCACAAATCCAACCTCCGACGGACAGAGCGTGCGTCATATCACTGCGTTGGTATTCGGACCCCGATTTTGACATGAAAATCGGTGGAGTTATTTACATGAGGAAACAAGTCTCCAGCCGAAGCTCGCCTCGTACAACATTATAAATGCCTTAGTTGAATTCAGCAGGGTCGAAAACCCCAGAAAACCTCCAAAACTAGTGAATTTAAATTTTTCAACTTTTTAGCACTACTTATGAGATTTTATAAGTAGTCTATCACTTAGGGCAGGTCAATAGCGACCGAACCTTTTTTAAATCAAGTCAAACGGACTTGTAGAAGCAAAAATACAAGCCATTAAAGTTTTGGAGTCTTTTATGGCCTGGAGACGAAGGCCATCTCCTGACGAACCTCTAAGTCTGACGCCTTAGCTGACTTCAGCAATGAAATTTTCTAAGTCGCTTTCTTACAGAATCCCGGAATTTGGAATGTCCGAAGCTATCATCGGAGCTCAGAGAGACGACATACCTTTGACAATCGCTCTCCTCTAAATGAAAAGTCTCTGTCGGTTTCCGCTTATATAGTGTGTGGCGATCAGCTGATGACGTAATACCCATCATCCAAAAACTTAAAACGCTTCTATCACCGATTCTGGAGGTCCGATTGAGCTGGAAATATACCATTCAATGTAGAATTTGACGCTGAATCCAAATCTGTCCTCCGTTTTCCCATCCGATGCTTCGTTTTGGCTCTACAGCCCACACCCATCGCAAAAATTCTCACTCGTTTTTTCGAAAAAATTTTGTGAAGAAAAATTTTTCTCTCCGATTGACTTGAAACTCACCATGTTGATAGAAAATTTGACGCTGATTCCAGATCTGAAATCCGTTTTCCCATCCGATGCTTCGTTTTGGCGCTACAGCCCAAAACGTCCAAAATTCTAACTCTGTCGTTTTTCGCCAATTTCCCAAAATCTTAAATGGCGTCTCACATCTAAACGAAGACAGATATGAACAAGCCGTTTCTTTCACTGAATTTGTCTTACTCTTAGCTTTCAAATGAGCTATTGCACGACTTTCTACGATCACTAGAAACGAAATTGGAAGATCGATGCCGGGGGGGGGACGTCAGCGAAAATTTTTTCTCTCCGATTGCTTTCAAATTCACCATACAGATGCAGAATTTCACGCTGAATCCGAATATGGCCTCCGTTTTCGCATCCGATGCCTCGTTTTGGCGCTATAGCTCAAAACCAACCCACTTTCTAACTCTGTCGTTTTTCCGAAGTTGAAAATTTTTTCTCGCCGATTGAGCTGGAAATCACACCACAGATGCAGAATTTGACGCTGAGTCCAAAAATCACAGTTGCAAAGTCCTCCGAGCACTGCTTCCACTCGAAACATCCCATTTTCACCCCAAAATTCATTCATGTTCACGAAAATCCTAACACACTATAGCACCAAGTCAAAACCTGGCGGTCGCCCAAGTCCACCACGACACTCTGTCGTTTATCGAAGGGAGGGGGGACGTCAGCGACCAGTCTTTCCGATTGCTGTCAACGATGGGAGCGGCCAACCTGGCCGGCACACCACGACAGACCACAACCTCTCACGTTCCAGAGGGGGGGCGCGCCGGTCGGGTGTTCGCCGTTTTATTACTACTATGCTGTAAAATATTCTTGTACATCATAGCCACACAAGATGTGGTTACTGAAGTGGTTAGTGACAACTTGTTACAACTTTCATTATTTTGTAGTTTAAAACAAAGTACCATAACCTATTGCTGCTTAAAAAAACATTGTTCTTATGCCTACTTGTTTCGCTTTCTTTGTTGGTGGTTGGGCCGCAAAAGTATCAAGGTCCAGTTCCAGAGCGCCATTCTCAGGTTCTTCATGGACGACAACCACTTTAGGAATGGGTGGCAAATTTCGCATGAGTGGTTTTCTGTTCTTCTGCTTTTCGATCATATTCTCCAGTTTTCGCTCATTAATTTCTTTCGCCGATCTCTTTCTCGCTTTTCTTTCATGCCTGTTTCTGTCAACCGTGTTGCAGTTTTCTTCATCAATCGCGTTGCCGCTTGGCTCTCCCGCCGAACTTTCTAAGCTGTCCTCATACTTTGAACAAGTTCTGGAGGAACGGAATTGGAACATGGATTTGACGATCCAAGTTGGCTCACGCAGTCCTCAAACAGTTTCCGGCGGTATTGAGCGCATAGAGTGACGTTCAACTTTTCCACAGTAAGGCGAGGATGGAATTCAGTTGATGTCATGCTCATTAAACTGAAAGATCCTTCCACTTTAGGAACATGGAAACAGGTGATAGCTGGTTTCACCAATCCATGCAGGGAGGAATTGCGTGGAGAGTCATCAGATACATAAATACTTGTTTAATAAGATACAAAATAGAAACTTTTATTCAATCTAGGGTATGTCTGTATGTATTTCGACAGAAGTTTCAACTTAGTCAAGCTAAGGGTCTTCAAGTGATTTTTTGGATCTAATGCTTCGAAGCACTTCAGAATGTCATTGGAAACAGGAAACTTCTTTAACATATGAGTAACGGTGTCTGTCTCTCCTTTTTGATCCTTTTGTGATATATCAAGAAGGACACTCTTCTCAACAGATTCTGAATTCGACACAGTCAACAAGATTTCTTCAAGTTGTAGCAATTAAGACTAAGCATGCATTGTGTTTAAAGGGCAAAAGTGAATTTGCAGTCGTTTTCAAAACATCTCAGATACTTGTTTAGGATAGATACTTGTACAGAATAGAAACTTTTATTCAATCTAGGGCTTACTACAGATCACTTTGCCTTAAACAGGAATTGTCAGAAATACATCCCCTAACCCCCAACTTATGATTTTATTGCATTTTTGGACGAATCACGAGATCCATCAATATGACCGGGAAGAAAACGGAAAATTGCTTCCTACAAAATTCAGATTGTCTGAGATTTTTTTGAAAAAAGTCACTTTTTTGCACTTTTCAAAGTCCAAAAAACTTCCATGTGCGTATTGATACATTATTTCAATTTAGTTAATACTCAGATATCATATTATGAGGCTTATTGGTATGAGATGCGAAAAAGAATGAACAAAATTGGTTTATTTTGGAGGTTGTGAGACCAATTTTAGTGAAATTAGTCTATTTTCGTGGCACAAGTTACCCCGGAGGTCGATGGCAAAGGTTATCCCTAACTAATATTAATGGATTTCTATTGCACAGAAAGGATTTTCATGAAGTGAGCTGGTCAAAGATATTAATTTTGGCTATTGATCAGTGAAGCAGATTATTAATTGACTGCGACTGCGACTCCTACAATGATGTTTTTTATTTGCTCAAATGATGCAAACATATTGAAGGTCCGTTTTTTCAGTTTGAGATATCCCGAGAAAAAAAACTTATCAACTATACCAAATATTTGGTATTTACTTGGAAAATTTATAAGATTTGAATAGTTTAACAAACGTTTTGGAAATTTAACAAATTTAGGAAATGTGTAACAATTGCCTAACAAATATTTGCTACATTTTGTATGTAAGTCAATATTAACGAATTTTGCGAAATTTAGAAAACGTTTATCAAATGTCTAGGTAATATTTGTTTGGTTATCCAAACAAATGATTTTTTTGCATTTACTAAGTTTGATGAAAGAAAAATCTTGCGGTTTTAATTGCATGGTGATTTCAATGTGCGGTAACTTCACCCGTACAATTTTTTGAACTCATGCATATCACAAGGATGATCATCAGCTCTCATAAACTCTGATTACAATCATCTCTCAATAAAATAGAAATGCAACGTCACAGGAAATACCCAATAATAAAGTCTGTACTACATCACAGTTTTGCGTCGTTGATAACTGGCTGATTTTTTTGCCATCAAACTTAATTAAATGATTGAATAATGGAATAATTGTCAGGAAACTGTTGATATTTTTCTATGATGGCACCAACAATTTCTTTCAAATCTTAAAGAGAGTGCATTATGTCATTTCCATGGATATCGACATATGAAACATGTGGGCCTGAAATGTGCATGTCTACTATTATTTCGAGTATTTTATACATGCCTATGTATATTTGATGAAATGGTGTGTATAAAATAAATATTCAGGTGACTTCATCACTACTCTCTCTCTCTCTCTCTTTCTCACTCACTCACTCGTTCCCCTTTTCTTCTTCTTCTACTCATTTTTCATCATCTTTCACATTCACTAGATGTACACTGTAGCTACAATAGCAACAACATCAGTCATATATTTTCATTATTAAGGGAGCCGAAGCAGTTCTATCGGCACACATTTTGCTTCTCAAATTAAAGCATTTATTGAAGTTTCTAAGTTCCATACCGTGCCCATCAGCAAGTCGACTTTGATCAGTTTGCTCGTGTGTTCGCTAAATTACTTAGCTAGTAATTGCAAAACTTATGATATTAAATCAGTATGCAACTGAACCAAACAATTACATAAGCATATCGCTCAGTCTGCGTAATCATATCTCGCTTCTATAACTTTCCGTCACTATATTAAGGAAATTCGCCACGCGCACGCAGCTGAGGAAGTTCGTTCACATTGTTGGCAGCCTGGTCGTGGCCGCATTCAGGAGCCATGAGCGGTCGATAATATTCTCTAGCTGCGCTGTGACTCAGCGTCCCTGCTTAATAATTATTATCCGCCCATCACGTGGAACAGAAAGCTGCGCAAGGCGCAGTAGCTTCTGCACTCTTCGCTCTCGTGGTCTATCGAACGCGTGTTTACGTTAACTGCTTAATATTACAAAAGTCAGCGCATCAAGAGGATATTTCTACTTACACACCTTTATTTATTCATCGTCGGTTTGTGATCGTCTACGTTTTTTCATCATCTTGCTTAGCTATCATGCACAAAATGGAGCACAACTCGAAAATGAACACTCGCATGTAGTCAGTGAGTTCTTCCAGTCAATGAAGCCATCAAGTTCCTTTGATTTTTGCATCAGAATTAAAAATGCACCTCTTGGATCAAACTACAGAAAAATGGTAAGCTTCTAAATGTTTCTGAATTTATTTTGTCAACTAAGTTTCAGCATTTAACTGCAAGTCTAGGTACATGTATTTGGAAATCCTGAAAACAAAATCAAAGGAGAGATTTCGTCATGGATTTGGGTTTATTGACAATGAACACGTAGAGACATTTCTATTATTGACTACTGCTATATCTGCTCTTAATTTTACAAATGCTAAAGAGCTACTAGCGTCATACTTAATTTACTGATAACAAAATATCTCAATTCCTCTTAGTTCCTCATAGCAGACATATCACATTTTAGGAGTCCTACCAATACTTTGAATTCATTTGTGTAATCGAAAACCCAAGTAAAGCGATGTGTTTCTTGATAGCTATAATATTTATTTATATATAAATATTATAGCTATCAAGAAACACATCGTTTTACTTGGGTTTTCCATCACACAAATGATGTCACATGCCCAAGGCTTATTCACTTTGAATTTAGTATGAGAATGTGCATGTATATCAGTTTTTACGACGACGTTTCCCGTTGAAAAATCGATCAAAAGTTGATTGTGTCGTCAAAAGAATCATAATCAAATTGGAATATGTTGAAATGGTAATATATTGTTTTCAAATTCGTAATTTCTGATTGCTTACATTGAAAATAGCACAAACATCTGGTTATGTTGAGACAAAATAGTTGCATGCTAAAAACCTTAGGAACTATGAGCACGAAAGAACTTAATTATAGCGCATTAAAACCATTTTAATTTAGCACTTCAATATTTAGATATGTAGTATACTTGTGCAATAGCATCAATATTTGGATGACAAATAATTGAAAAAATTTTTGAAACAGTCAAACATGCTACAAGTCATAAAGTTCTATTTCAGGACTGCAAAACTTTTAGACGGAGAATGTTTTTATCAATGCGGACAAACTATTGAGCTATTCGATATCTGCTTAAGTTATGCAATTTAATCTATTTTCTGAAAGATGGATCCATCAAGGAAGCTTGTTTAAATAGGTCACTGTTTCCATTTTATATATGTTGAATTGAAAACCTGTAGCTACCGCCTATGATATTCAATTAATTTTTTCAGAATTGCCACATTTTAGAAAATGGTATCAATTTGACATTTCGAGTAGTTTAAGAAAAATGATCAAGCACACAAAAGGCATAGATGCTACACGACGGACTGCACGTTGTAGGCTACATGCACACTGTAATAAAGATCAGTCATGCGTTGCAGTCCAACAATAGGTTTAGTTTTGCAAAATCAATAATTTTTCATGCTTTACGATAAATATAAAACAATCAAAGTACAAACTCATTGCTACTCTTTTATTCAATTTGTGTTTACTTATTACAAATTATGCTTCGCACTTTTCAATATCATCGTAGGCCTAGCTATTATGGTCACATGTTAGTTGTAGGCCCACCATGAATTACCTGCAGAGATGCTGTCATATAAGCGGTAGACAAGATGACATTACGTGTGTATGTGTTTGCAGATTGTGATTTTAAACAAATTGTTTAAAATAAAATATCCAAATAAAATTACATGTGCGATATTAAATACTATAATAAAAATTCAAGCATTCCTAAATATCTTGATCGCATGAACGGTTGACAAGCAGTCGGTAATAGGCTACATCTCGGTAAGGCTCTGTTTTAATTTGCAGATTGCATTTATTGTAAAAACAGTTACCGGTACTTGAATATCAAAATAAAATTATTGATAAATACTAAGAGTATTGATTAAAAAAATAATTTATAAATTGTTGATGATCACAATTCAACCACTCTTGAATATCTTCATTTGCTATCAAAATTCCTAAGAATATCGCTTCCCACATTGTCAGAGATGAAATAATCCAAAAGCAGTTTTCTTAATAGTCTTTACTGTAACACCTAAAATTACTATAAATGATTTATCTTCTGAACTTTGAGTAGGCCTACCCATAGAATGTTAATTAAGATCCGTTAAGTTTGATAATCCTGCTCTGCACATCAGCACAAGATTTGTCTTCTTTTTTACAGGTGTTGATTGCTGAGGCTGTGTATCTGTCCATCGATGACTCAATACCTGACCTACATTCGGCTGCTTTTCCGTCTTGTCTTGTGAGCTAATTAACCCCGAAACTGGAATTATTATTTATCCATAAATCTCTCATACTCGCAACGTCTCAGCGATCATCAGATTCGGACAACCGTGTTATGGTCCAACCTCGAAGATGTTTTTTCAGTGACCTCGTATCATCGCTTCAAACTTCATTTGGTAGTGACTGTTTCTCCGTTGAACTGTAAATTTTTCGTGATATCACCTCTATTCTTAAAAATGTAACTGATAACGGCGCGACGGTGTTTGACTCGAAATGACAGTGTTTCAGATGAAGTGAAATGCGTATTCGGGCTGTGGGCATGCTTTCTGGTTGGAAGGATTTTACAAGTAGAGTTGGTTGAGAACTCTCTTTTTCGGACAGAGAGTTCGGGGCCTATTTGAGTTACATGGTCGGAAAACGAGTTCAAAAACAAACCAGTCCTCTGCTGAAAGAGAAAAATTCAAGCATATAATTGGCGTGGATGGGGGTGCGGACTTTATTTTATTTTTTAAAAAATATACTTTCTCGTATGAAAGCTTTATGTCATATCATATACAAAAACATAAACAAATTGCTTCAAGACAACTTCATCGGGAGTCAAAATGCACGGTCAAAATTTTTGGACAACGGTGAATCACACTTGCGCAATCTTGCCAGCAATCCAGGAACTCCTCTTTCCTACGACATTGCCTTTCTGCGCTGTTGCTCTGCTGGTTCTACTTTGAGTTTTTACCTAAATCACGATAAGACGCAATCACGAAGTGACCGCTGTGTACTTTAAAAACAAGAGAAGGGGGGGAAAACAAGAAACCAAGTTTATAACTTTGACTCTAATTCCTTATTAACTTCCCTTAGCTCCCTTAAAGATACCGTATCTTTGTTATCCATTTTTTGTAAATTTGTCAATTTTTTAAAGTTTTATTAGTAAATTAAAATTTTGACTTAATCAACTTAATTGTTTTGAACTCTAATAACGTTGTCCCGTGGATCCCTTTATTTACCTTGTATTATCCTGATCCCATCGATAATGTGATTTGCAGGGCTTCTCACCTATTTTGTGAAAAATGTGGAAAAGCTGGCCTTGAGCAGATTTTGACCTGTTAGCACCCTTCCCCACCACTATTAATGATGGTTTTTGAAAAGTTTTTTTCAGCACTGAGACCTCACCTCCTGCGGTTTCCGACCTCTTCCTCCTCTGTTGGAAGGATTTTGACATGAAGAATGATCAAATCCGGATAGAGAAATTTCCTTTATGTTGATAAAAGTGATATTCATAAAAATTATTTGTAGAAGATATTTTTCATGAATTCAAATTTGCAAATGTTTCGTAATCGCCTATGAAGTAGGATAAAATTTGCTTATTATTTACTAAACATATTATAAAAGCTAGAAATAATTTGCTAAATGTTTTGTAAAAGTTTGGAAAATTTACAAAATATTTACTAAACATTTCGTAAAAGTTCAGAAAATTTGCCAAATATTTTTAAATAGTTTGGAAAGTTTGCTAAATATTTAGTAAAAGTTTAGGAAATGTACTAGGTTTGATAAATATTTCTTAAATGTGTAGGACTTTAATGCCAAGTACTTGGTAAGTATTTGTTAAACTGACAACGGTAATTTTACTCGGGATATTGCATTCGGTTTTTACGATCCTGTGCGAAACGGTAAGTAATGACCTGAAATTCAATACCGCTAGACATTGCCTTTTTCGCAACAAACGTTGGAACAACGTGGAGACAAACGTTGACTGAGTGGAAACATAGCCATGGACATCAATTCCAAAGGATGTCCTTCCCAAGCTAATAAATTTTATACACAATGGATAAGCTATTTGAAGGCAGTGGATCGCAGAATATGATATCGGGATTCGAAAAGGCCGGGATCTTTCCTTTGAATCGTGATAGAGTACTGAAACAATTAACTGAAAACGGTCAGGCAAATTGTGAAGAAATGAGCGACAGCTTAGTTGGAGCTTCTTCGTCTGATGCGTCATACTCGTAAACCATACAAAAGCGCCCGGCAAATAAACGGATGAAAGTCGAACCTGGCCGATGTGTAACTGTGATGAAATGAAATGGAATACTGTATACTTCGTCACCAAAGTGCAGGAGCAAACGCATCGAACTTTGACATCTCAAGTTTAGATGCCAATTCACCGCTTGAGTCTGTTGGGGACAGCGAAGTGTCTCAGAATTCACATACAATGTCACTCGATCATCCTCATCACCCGATGGAGGGAATCGAAGAAATTGCTATTGGAACTTTGACTGAGGGTGACTGGGCTTTCGTCAAATTCAGTCTGCTTCGATCAAACAGCATGCGACATTTCTTAGGTCAAGTGCTGACCATTCATGGAAATGCCGATTTCACAGCATTAAGTCTGTGAAGCAATATCGGGACGAAAACGATCAATTCATTTTCCAGAGAAAGGCGATATTTCCAACATTGATTACGAGCAGATTGTCGGTAAAGTAAGCCCACCTGTCATTCTTCGTTTCAATTTTAACTGCGATGAATGATAATTGTATTGCGATGAATTGTGCAATCTTGTGGAGTGCCCGTATCGGTATGTGTAGACCTATTCCAGTTTTTACTATCTACCATACTTCGAATAGGCTAAACAATGTTAAACGCTAATTCCTCGAATGATCATTACAGGTGATTTAAAAAACCCTTTCAGTTTCTATTTTTTGTACGATCTTCACATCAAACACTGAGTGATATACTATCGATGTTTGATCAATTTTAAGGAAAAAATTACCCTTTTTATATGATATTTACTTTTGTACTTTTTACATATTCTACATTATCTCCGAGTTTCATGTGAGGTTGTTATTGTTTCAATGCTGCAAAATAAATTATAAACATTCGGTTTTGTGATTTCAAGTGATATCTGCAAGTAAATGACCGAATTAACCCTTTCAGTACGGACGACACGCTGTACGTGTCATGTATCTATTAACAAATTAACGGAATTAGAATCAATGCAATAGTACGATTATACCGTGACACGCAGAGCCTGTCATAAAACCATCGGTGAATGTTTCTGAATTATGATCACTCTCAAAGGACAGGTTCACCGAATTATTACGTAAGATTTCGTTTATTGAACAGATCTTTGAATATCATTCACACCGACAGAATTTGTTGATAGTTGTTGCTGTTCGAATTGCGCATTCATATCATAATGAGCACGCAAAGTGGTCGGCGGTATCCCCGGCGTTCTGCCATGACAGATGCGTTGAATTTGATGGGATTTGATACAAACGAAGATGGCAGTTCAGGCAGTGAGATTGAAGATGAAATACAAGATAATGACTTGCGAGATAACGACTCAAGTAGCAGCTCTGACGAAGATGCAGGTGGCAGCACTGGTGAATGGCGAACTGTCCAAAGTGGTACTGATTCCGTCAGACGTGGACCAGAATTTACTGGAACTACAGGACTACATCCACGCTTAGAGATTCCAAATGAATTAGAAGATGATATGTTTTTCTTAAATCACTTTTTCACTGACGACTTAATGCAAGATATATGCGACTACACAAACAACAGACTTTGGCAAGAATTAGTTGATAATCCTGAAAGCCAGAAATTACAAAACAGCAGACAAGTTACAGTCAATGAAATCAGAAAGTTTATTGGATTGCAATTTTTAATGGCTTTGAACAAGAAGCCTACGCTTGCATCATACTGGAGTGGCGATTTGGTGTTTCGTCAAGAGATATTCTCGTCACCTGAATCTCTATCCCGTGACAGATTTCAGTTAATTTTGAACTATATTCGCTTTGCAGACCCAGAAAATTTGGAAAATGATTATTTAGCAAAAGTACGACCATTTCTGGAAAAAGTTAATAATATATGCCAAAATACATACCTACCAAACCGTCAGATTTCTATAGATGAGACACTCATGCTGTTCAAAGGACGTTTAAGAATACGACAATATATCCCAAGCAAGCGTAGGAGGTATGGAATAAAGTCGTATGTATTGGCAGAATCCGAGTCGGGTTACGTTTGGAAGATGATGCTTCATGGTCTGAGTACTGAAAATCGGGCAGTCGGATTGTCCCATCGTGGTGCTGAAACATTATCAGTTACGGAACGAATTGTGATACAATTATCACACGACCTGTTTAATCAAGGTTACCACGTTTATCTTGATAACTTTTATACTTCCTGTAGATTAGCCCGATATCTGTTTCGCAATGGTACATTTATGACTGGAACTGTAAAAGCGAACCGGGGCGTTCCGAGCGATTTAAAGCACTTAAATCTGCCTGTTAAGTCTCAAGCTTATTCCCGCAACGGCGAAGTTCTTTGCGTAAAACTTGTGGATCAAAAGTCGTCTGGAAAGAAGACGGTTTACTTGATGGATACGTTTGCTGCTGCTGAAGATGTTGAGGTCAGCCGCATAGTCAAAGGTGGACACCACGAAACGGTGAAGAAGTCACGATCTGTATTGAATTACAATGCCCATATGGGCGGTGTCGACCGGTTGGATGCCGCACTTCATCATTACGATATCAATCGGAAAAATTATACATGGTTTGTAAAGTACTGCTTGCACTTAATTCAAATCATGCATTACAATTCATGGATTCTCTACAGGAAGAATGATGGTAAAATGAACTACCTAGATTACTGCATGAAATCTGTCAATCGTTTGGTCTTACAAACAGGTATTGGACGAAATCCTGTCGGAAGACCTCGCCTGGTACCACGATCAACACAATCGATGCTTGGAGGAACGGAATCCACAACATAAACTTGAACGCATACCAGCAAGGGAAGGAGAACCTCGACCTCACAAGAGATGCCGTGTTTGCTACCAAGCCGGAAAGCGGAAAGAAACTGTCTTCCGATGTGCTGATTGCCCTGGACAACCTGGTCTATGTGCTGCTCCTTGTTTTTCAAAATATCATGAGTAAACCTGAAACTTTTCGAAACGTATTATGGGTTTATTGCGTTCAATATATTTTGTAGTAATAGCAGTAAATGGCTTTTGATTTTCCGTTACATTCGAAGTGCAAAAGCAGAAGTAATTAAAAGTAAAGTAACATTAAAAGAGTAAATATAAAATTGAAATGAAAAATGAGTGATTAATATTGAGTGGACTGTAAATAAAAGATGTGCAAATACATTGCAATAAACATAAAAAATTATACGCTCGAAAATATTTATAAATTTATATGATCGGTAATTGGTAATTGGTAATCGGTTCTTTTTTAATTGCACAATTTCTAGGAAAACATAAGAGGTATATCTTATTCAGTCTTATTCAAAAAGCTTTCATGGCACACTCGATTGGGAAATTGGAACCAAGCATATAAGCCTATATGTCTTATATGTTTGGTTCCCATAATGTGTATAATACAAGCTCGAAATAGATTGTGTTGTTTTAAAAAGATTAGCAAAAATGTGTAGAATTATTTACTGTGGTCGTAATGAGAATTATTACTGTGTGAAATGAGAAATTAAGGAAAACTGTTTACGGTGTTATCATCGCATAGTACTGTACTTATTAGTCAAGTCAACTCTAAAACACCCAAAGATTTTGAGAACACCTATTTGCATTCCTTGTAGCAGTTTTCTCCGTCTTTTCTTCCGGAGAAAACATGTGCATCATGACAAGATCTAATGCTATTATCTGTTGCAATAACACCTCGAAATCACATAAAATGGACAAATAAAATATAGAAAATATACCTATTTGACACCTCTGGCGTGTCACCGTAACAGTGGACAATGATAGTAACGACACGCATCATACAATCATACAATCATACATCATACAATAACATCACGTAACATCGAACAATGATTAATTTTCAAATTTTGTTACGTTGAATAATTATTGCATGACACACTGTGCGTGTCACTAGGACAGGTATCTTAATGATTTCGTGCTGAAAGGGTTAATACAACATGTACGATGAGTGGCACAAGTTGCCCATTTGATGAGGTAACTTGTGCCATTTTTGGCGGGTCCTAGTTTCGAAAGCATAGCTAGAAAAAAATTCAAAAAATGTGTGTGGTATTACCAGGGATATCTAGACTACGGGATGCGAAGGCTCAATAATGAGTGATCTGAAATCTTACGAGGTGCGGCCTGACATGCAATTGACATTTTCTAATGTATTTGATATCTAGCGTCACACACCCAGCGTGCGAATTATGTGCAACGCCGTCAACTGTCACAGATCTGTGATCAGTCTCAATGTTATGCACGCCAAAACTCAATGGGGAAGTTTCTTAAACAATAAATTAGTAAAATGCGTCATCTCTCGAGTTGACTGTAACGCGTTGTCAGCATCACTGTGATTCACCTCGGAAATGCTGTACACTGCACTGCTATGTAGACTTTTTCCTGCGCAGCTATCGATTACTGCACGAGTTTATTATGTTAGACCAAAACAACATCGCCTCAGATTGAACATGGGTTGGAAATGCTGTGTGCCTCTGTGTCGCTCGGGCTATAAGACCAATATACATGTACAAGAAAAGGTTTCTTTCTATGCTTTTCCGACGGATAATGATCAAAAAATTAAGCGATTACGTTCAATCAAACGTGCTGACCTGGATAAATTTGGCATTAAGCATGATTATGTACCAACGGAATCATCTCGTGTCTGCTATCGTCGCTTCTGTTGGGAGGATTTTATTCGCAAAAGCTGTGATACAAGCGTCGCAAGGTTATCGAAGCGTCCTCGATCTGAATTGAAAATTCTTCAGTTAAAGTCATCGGCAATTCCTTATATTTTTGAGGACTATCCCACTTCACAACCAACGACATCTACAGAAAGTGCACAACGGCATGATCCTCCAATAGCATCTTCACGATTTCAGAAACAAGCTGACCACGTACCTGAAAGATGTCGAAGAGATTTTTTTCTTGTCTGACCGACTGGATGGGTTTGACAGTCTATGTCAACGACTTCCCTGCCATCAGATTTTTCATTTTATCAAAAATCCGATTGTGCGCTATTCCTCTATATTCCAGCTGAATCTTTCGACCGCGGAGGTACTCCAGGGATTCAATGTTTTGTGCGGATTTTTAGAGACATGACTTTCGATTGCTTCAATGGTGGCTGCAGATTGAATTCCAGCTTCTCGAAGACTGTGATAGATCGAATAAAACTGGGTTTACAAGAGAAACATCAATAGCGTGGATCCAATCACTGCGATCTATCAGCGATTGTTGCGTTGATCTTATTGCAAATTTTGGTTTTTCTTATGTTATGCCTGGGAAACTATTCTCTGATCCGATAGAGGCGAGATTTGGCTGCTACAGAGGATTAAATGGAGCAAACTTTTTTATAAGCGTGCGTCAAGTACTTGAAAGTGAAAAGAAAATACGTGTGCTAAGTAAAATGCGAGACCTGAAGGATGCCATTGAAAGTGGCTGTGTGACTTCCTGAACTACTGTTCTATCGGATCACGATACTCAAAATGACTTTGAGTACACCTGGCTTGCAGCACATCTGCGTTTACATGACGACTCAATTGATGAGGTATCCATTGCACGTCGAAATGTGATTTTCTATGTTGAGGATACATTGGCAAATCGATCAGTCGACTGCATCACTGTGAAGCTTGTAAGTTGCTTCTTCTTGAGCCCTCTTCCTTAGAATCGACATAAAGTTTCATATTTCTAATTCATGAAAGCAATAACAGATCATCGAGTTGCCAATTTAACAAATATCACCTCTCCAAGTTTCACAACAAGTGATAATTGCGAAAGCAATTGCGCTCAGCATTGAGGCACAAATGCTTCTCACACTTTTCACACTGAACATATGTACCCTTCGCCTTGCAGATGACACATCGCGACCGACTTGCAGTCCATCTTGGCCAATGTGATTTCCCGTCGTAGCGAATATGAGATGGAAGAGATGAAGATCTTCGCCTCTTATTTCCTCGAATGTTTTCCTTGTTTCTTGTTTCCAATGAGTTGCAAACCGAGGCAATGAAATCACGAAGACGCATTGGCTTGCTTCGAATGATGGTGCAATCCCGTTTGTAGATGAGCCACGCATTGTTCATTGCAAGGTGAATGCAATGATAAAATAAGTACATGTACCAACGCTTGCTCCGGAGATTGTACTTGTGGAGTGATATCAAGCTGTCCATTACGTCGACTCCACACATGTGCTTACTGTATTCCAAAATACAATGAAGAGTTTGCACCGCTTCCTTTTGCTTACTTTGCCTGTTCCAGCGCTGCTTTTCATGGAAAGGAGACACGCGACTGTAGTTCGTCAGAATTGTAACTGTTCTATTGTCGAACCAGCGGATGAAGGACAAAGGTTTTTCTGAGCTACTGCAAATACTAGAAGCCCCACGTCCTTCACGTTTCAGTTCCTTCTCAGTTTTCAGAGATAAATTTTCATCTTTGGGAAGTCGGTTTTCTCTTATTGTTCCGAGATACTTTATCCCTTTCGTGGTCAACTCATCGACGAGGAGAGTGCTGGAAAAAAGTTGTCTGCGTACGCAACAGTTTCATTGGTGATGGGTTGTATGGTCTCGCATAAACGAAGAACGGTATTGGCAGTGACATTCAGATTTGGTGGTGTGATGCACGATTCTCCTTTACAGACAAAGAAGTCGTAAACAACACCGCTTGAACCACATCGACAGAAGAGTTTGAAGCCAAAACGCTTCGGTTTCCTGGGCATGTACTGCAGTATCGGAGAAGTCGCTCCACGGAAACCAACCATCATCTCATCGACGGTGTGGCGATGTTCCGCAGGAAGTTCTCTGAACTTTTGGCGAACGATGCTGATGACATCGAATACCTTTCATATTTTGTTGAGGTTCTGATCTTCAGAACATCCAGGTTGTTGATGAAATGTAGGTGCGACGCGATGTCCAGGAATTTTGTTCGGCTCAATAGTTTGTGGACTGCCTCATTGCCGTTCTCAGCTTCCCAGTAGGATCGGACGTTGTGGCGATATTCAAGGCCCATTCTGAGGTATGTGTACAGATACAGCTCCAAGTGAGATCTAGTGATATTGAGCTCAACGCCTTTCTGAAGTGCATATATGTTTGTTTCACGCACAATATACTCACAATAAGTAGACCACCACAAACGAAGTGAGTAAAGTGCTCATACGGCGAGGCATTTTCCAAAAAAAGATCTTCAAACGCAAAGTCACTAATATATTGTTCAGGAAGTTCTGAAGGCTCCCTCGACGTTGTTGGATCGTCCTCATCATCTCCGTTGGTATCGTTGTCACTGGCATCGCTTTCAGAATCGCTGGCGGGGTAAGAGTTCTGAGATGCACTCGTAGCAGGAGTTGCAGCATCTTCTACATGTATGTCTTCGGCGATGTCACTAAGACGGCCATCCTCGCTATCATTTCCATCAATACGATAAAGTAAGTTGATGCACTAGCTCAGTCTTCGCACGTCTACGTAAAGGCATGTTGAAGTCACAGGAACGATCTCACACACTGCCAAACTGACGACTGAACAACAAATGAACTTGCACAGACTACAGAGCAACGGCATTATTAAGTTCTAAGTGGTAACCATGGTACTCATCACCATCGATATCCTATCGATCTCAAGGCCATTCAATCAGTGATTCAAGAAGGCATGTAAAATCTGTAACCGACTGAAGCATTTCAAATAATCAATGCTTGCAACTGACTTGACAGAATGAAAATGGAATTTTTCATCGCACAAACGCCCACTGTGACACATATGTCACACTTATGTTCTAACCGAATATTTTCATTCACCATATCGGAATTAAATCTATAACTACACTGTAATGATTATAGGTAAATCAACAACAAATCAGCTTGGTTTGCCTGATGTGTCGAATAATGTATACCGAGCAGTGTCACATTATAACCGGTACTTTTTCAAAAATTCAATTCCTATTTTTTTCTAAGTTTGAAGGCTCCTAGCAAGAAAAATTTAGCAACTAGAATATTTTGAGCAATTCTAAATCAAGTACTCATCTTTGCCTACATATACTTCGAATATAGGCATATAGAAACTTATAGATACACATGCACAGCCCCACAAAGTTGTGTGACATATATGTTGTATGACGCCCGCGTCACGTTGGGCGTTGCCGAGTTAATGTGTATAACTCGCATTTTGAAACAATTCCGACTGTATCTCCCTTGAGTTCATTTAATAAAATCGAATGTGTATACACATTGGGGATTTAATAAATGCGGAGCTACCACTCTACCTAACATACTTACTCTATGCACTCAAGCGGGCATGAATTGCGCTCCGTACCTTCCACAGTGTAGCACCTCTCCTGCATGGATAGGCTTTTGACCAGCTTCTCATAAAAATCCTCCGCTTCGATGCACAATTCCTCATGTGTTGAGAAGACATATGCACACAGATCCAATTCAAATTCGAGCACTTCTTGTCCTTCTTCTGATGCTCCTTTTCGGCGCCGTTATCACTGCTGATCCTGCTGTAACGCTCATTTGGAAAATCGATTGATGATTTAGCGGTTACAGTGACGGGGTGCGTCTCATCCAAATTACCAATTAGGTACTAGAATATCAGCTCGTCAGGAATTGCCTCCGGCTTTCATAGGAATTGTTTATTCTTTGAAGTTTGGCATTTGGCCTTCTTCGACGGCGACTTGACATGCACTGACAGATAACATGCAAGCATGAAAGATCAGCAATCATAGCTCGCAGTCAGGCTTAATTAACGCAAAACTTACATTTACGATCTCTTAATGAAGTGAGCTATCAAAACACAACACTCATAAGAAAGGAAGCAGCGACTGTTCTATGTAATAGGCCTAATTTACAGGGGAGTCATGTTTTTAAGACAAATTTTGTGACTAATATATGTGAGATCGATGAGAACATCAGACTCATATTTCAGAGTGAATGTCCCTTGACCATGTGATGGATGAGTGAAAAGGAGAGGTCCAAATGTACGCAACCAGGACTCCCAAGGAGATCTTTGCTACAGAAGGCGAAATTCACTTTAAGTGCTTACAAAAGTAAGCGAATAATCCTATTTCATGCATTTTGGATGTTGTTCAAGAATAAATAATTCCTGTGAAAGTCGGAGGCACTTTTCTTTTTACCTGCATATTATAGAAAACCAGTTTGGATTCCGAGATGAGTGTGTTGTATTAAGGTAAAGACAATGTTTGTATACAAATCAGAGACAATCAATTATTCATTTGAACATAGGTCATCAATCAGCGACTTGCTGCAACATTTAATAACGCGGTCATCAATGAAACTAAAAGATGACGAAATATTCGATGACGTCATACAATGACAACGTCCGAGAAAGTTTTACCAAGGACAATAACGTCCGATATCATTGTCAGTTTGACGACACAATGCCCCATCCACGACGTGACGATTGCTGTCGCAGATTTCTCCCTTCATAAAATGAGACGCGTTGGACGTCTACGAAGGCGATGGCTCCGTCGAGGAGCAGGAGTTGTCGGAGAAGCAGCATCTTGAGACGAACTCGCAGAAATCTGAGGCATACTCGAAGAATCAGCTGGTTGAGCCACACTCGGAGAAACTGGAGACACACTCTGAGACACTGGAGACACACTCGGAGAAACAGTAGCCGGAGCCCGAGCCGTGTTTTGTGTAGTGTCCGTGTTCTGCGTGTGGTCGAGTGCTATGTGTGGATGAAGTGATCTATTTCTTGTATAAAAGTCAATAAAGGATATAATGTGTAACTGATCTACATGCCTTCTATGTACCGTACCATCAGATCTGTCCAACACATAATACATTCGTTCACCTATCTGCTTAAGTAGTAAACCTTCACTAGGTCTGTTATCGTTACCACGAAAAAATATAACTTCAGTAGTGTCCAGATTAACAGATGTTCGTAAGGTTCTACCTTTAAATAACATAGCAGGACTCTTTCCTGTAGTTGCGTGTCTAGCGTTTCTGTATTGTACGTATTAGAAAAGCGTCTATGCAAGATAATAAGTCGGGGTAAGTGGCAGGTTCGGCGACTCGGATTGCCGTTTTCAAACTGCGAACAAAATTTTCGCCGAGGCCGTTGCTTTGGGGGTGTCTTGGAGCCGTAAAAATAGGTTGGCAGCCAACTGACTTCAACCAAGTCTGTAATTCTGGAGCGGCGAAAGGAGTACCGTTATCGGTGACTAAGACTTGCGGGACACCATCTCTACTGAAACTTCGCTGGAGTGCTTCCTTAGTGAAAGCAGCCGTTGCGTGTGATGTTAAGTAAACTTCTGGGAACTTAAGGCCGGTTTCCATTAAATTCGCTTGCTAACACGAAATTAGCAAATAGGTTGCTGATTGGTCAATTACTCCATGCCATCAGCTTTCCTTTTCGCTTCGCCTTGTATCACAAAAAGAGATTTCCATTAGAATTCGCGCTTCGCTTTATCGCCTGTCCCTTCTGCGACGCCGCTTCAATGAATGTGGCAAGTCGCTTCTATCTTCATTTGCGAAGCGAACAAAGCGAAAAATGAGTCACGATGCCTGTCGAATCCAACCAATCTTCTATTAATAATCCTCAGGGAATCCCACATCAGTATTTTCATTCATTTAAATGCATCATCGAGTGGTAAACGGAGCGCTGATGGAGAAGAACGAAGCAGAACAAATAGAAACAGAAACTTTGGTGGAGCTTGTACGGGACAAGCCACATTTGTATGATCCATCTGATTCTGATTATAAGAACAATTTTGCAAAAGATAACTCCTGGAGAGAAATTGCTGAGAAATTGAACGTACCAGTCGATCAAGCGAAGAAAAAATGGAAAAATATACGCGATACTTACGTCAAATCACGAACGAAATTGAGCAAAACTACCAGCGGTAGTGCAGCTACATCACAGTCAAAATGGATTTACTACGATATTCTAGATTTTCTCAGTGATACGATTCGACCTCGAAAAACGTTTTCAAACATTATCATTCCAGAAGCCACCATTGAAACACTGTCACAAAGCGAAGACAAAGAAAATTCGAATATTGAGTTGGAATCTCCTTCTACAGAACATTTTGCAGGTCCACCTATCAAGAAGAAGCGAAATACAGTGAACTCAATCGACGAACAGATTCTGGCTGCAATCAAAACTATTCACAATCCTCAATCTCAAGATGTGAATGATTGTTTCGGTCGAACCGTAGCTATGGAACTAAAAGGACTCCCGCCAAATAAGCAAGCATTTGCTCGAATGAAATTAAGTGAATCTTTATACGAGATTGTTCAAGCATGTACAAATTGTGCATATTCTAGTGATTGCTTGAATCTCACGGATAACGTGATCGATATTGTGTTACGTAATAATAGTAGGCCAATAGTAAGACTGCGATTGTCTGTCTTGGGATAGTATTTCAGTTTTATGTTATCATATTTATAAATTATGAGAAAATATACAATTAAATAGATAATTGTAATTTGATTAAAATATACATTCTTGAAAGACATTCGTTTCATGTTATTATTCGATTTTTCGGGTTTAAGTTTATTGAAATATTGTTAATCAAACATATATAATAATTTTTACGAAAGTAAAATAATAAAAATTACATAACTGCGGTAGCCTATCGAGAAATAAACAGGAAGCACTATATGGCTTATTTAGTCAACATTATGACTAGACTACAAGTATATAAGTCTCATAATATTTTCGTCTACTTTGAGTTCTTAAATCTTTAGTAGGCTTCGTAATGCCTATCAAGAATAAGTACAAGAAAATATATACACCTAGTTGTTTTCAATTTCCCATTTGTCTGTTTTCTCTTAGCAAGATTACACGGAGCCTATTTAACGGATGTTAAAATTTCAGGACAGACAGGCTATTCGTAAATTTTTATACCAACATAATCGAGAAAAAAAGTTTACATGAATATATCGTTAACAGGCTAAAAATGAAAACATTCAATAATGATATTTATATATGACGTCAATGTTGTAAAATAATAGATAATATCCCGAATATGAATTCCTAAGAAAACCAAACTTTTTAACTAAGACATTCCTGTTTCTATAGAAAAAAACATGTAGGACTACCATTAAGCATCTTTTAATTCAGTGAAACATGTGAACAATTACAAGAATCAATATTTCTGTCGTGCACTGAAGGACTGTAAGCTTTATCACTACCTAATTGGAGCAACCTTTACGTACGAATAGAGTCTTCCTGCCATGGAATTGCACCATGGTTAATGAAAACATCACAAAAGCGTTCCCGAATAGCCTTTGGAGTTCCTCTCACTCTATCTGTTTCGAATCGAATAGGCAATAAATTAGAATCGCCATCGGTAATATCTCTCCATAATCCTTGTGATTGTATCTCCCCATCAGCAGATTCCCCGTCAACACAGGATGATGGGAAATATTGGAGGGCCGGAGGATTACTAGCATCTGTTTTCTTTAAAAAAATTGTGCAAAACAATTGTTGCTTTTATCACAGAACAAACCTTTTCCGGCTGCAAGATCATTGGTCGCTTATATATTCTCCATCGAGATGATAAGATTCCAAAGGCATTTTCAATAACTCGGCGAGCACGGGAGACTCGATAATTGAAGATAGCTCGTCGAGCATCATTACTCCTTCCTGGAAATAGTCTCATCATGTAACTTCGTAGTGGAAACACTTCATCGGCTACAATAACTGATGGCATTTTGTTTTCAGAATGTTTTTCGGTTGACGGTATGTTGGGTAAAAAATCTGGCGGAGGTAGGATACCATTTTCAAGCGAATGATAAATGTTTGAGTTATTATACGTTCCACCGTCGGATTGTCTCCCAGCAGCACCGATGTCGACCATAGTGAAGCAGTAATTGGCATCGCATACAGCCAAAAGTACGATGCTAAAAGTCTTTTTGTAATTGAAAAACACGCTGCCACTTTGGGATGGACATTGAATGAGGCAGTGTTTTCCGTCAATAGCGCCACAGCAATTGGGATAATTCCAAAGAGACCAAAATTCCTTTTTTATCTGATGAAATTCTTCTAAATTTGGAGAAGAAAGATAATCTTCCGATAAAACACTATAAATTGCCTCACAGGTTTCTTCAATAATTCTGCAAACAGATGATCGGGAAACGCGGAAACTGTTCGAAATACTCTGTTGAGAGTCTTCACGGTTTCACGGTCGTGATCTAGAATCTCGATAAATAATCTATACTTGCTTCGTTCACTTCTCAGTAGATATATTGAACGAACCCAAAACCGTGGACTCTTCCTTGATTTCTTCTTCTTTAATCGCCTGTAGTAAAGTAAAATCGCCAATGCGCAACGCTGATCACACTCCATCTGCCACGTACTATGTGTTTTCTGAGAAACTACCTTACCTGATATACTCATCAGTCATCGAACACAATGTTCAATTCAATGTTCTATTTTTTACTTCTGGGAATCCCTATTCGCTTTGCTTGGCGGCGTCCTTAGAAATCATGATTGCTCGATACAGCCACCGCTTTACGGTAGCGCGAATTTTAGTTCCCTAGAGCGAATACAAAGCGCACGCACAATTCGCTTAACCGTTCGAACAAGCGAATCTTAATGGAAACTAGGCTTTAGAGTAGGCGTCTTCAAGTATTAGTGCGTAGTAGCGACCGAGGAATAGACCGCAATAGTCTGCATAAAACCCTCTGCATCGGCGAAAAAGGAACGGGCCATGGTTTCCACTGAGGATGTGTCTTCGGTTTGGTTCTACACTTGTTACATGCCACAAGGTAAGTCGCAATGTCGTTGTTAATGGTGGGCCAATAGCATAAAAGGCGAGCTAAAGATTTCATCTTATCCGTCCCTAAGTGTCCTGTGTGCAGATGTTCAAGCATAACTTGGCGACAAGTTGGAGGAATAAGAATGAGCTCTTTGTAAAGAATGACGCCGTCAGCTTGTAGAGGTAGACTCTCTCGATTAGCGTAGAGCTGTGGGAATCTCCGTTTAGCGGACGTGGAGAAACCTCGGCGTATACCAGCAATGACCGGTCCGTAAAACGACTTAGTTTCTTGAATTAACTGATTACGGCTAATTGGAATTGGATTTGTGACGTAAACGTCGGCTGTGTCAGTAGGTGGAGGCTCATAGTAGTAACCCCGTTGCAAAATCAAGTGCGAAATGTGAAATGCTGAGTCATCATGCTGACTCAGCCCCCTTTTTGGAGGAATAGAGTGTGGTAAGGGTGGATGTTGGTGGCGATGGGATGAGAAAAGCTGGAATTCGGCATGAAGGAGGCCTCGGATGAGAAAACGGAGGCCAGATTCGGACTCTACGTGAAATTCTACATCTGTGGTGTGATTTCCAGCGACATCGGAGAGAAAAAGTTCTGACCCCCCCCTCTGGAAGGAAGGTGAGGGAGTTCGCCAAGGATGTGTTGGGAGGAATGGGTCCGAGAGGAGGAAACTGGTCCCTCCCCCCCCCTCTGGAAGGAAGGAAGGAGTGTTCGGGTAAGGGATGGGAAGGAAGGTGATAGGAATGTGGGAGGAATAGAGTGTGGAAAGGGTGGATGTTGGTGGTCATGGGATGAGAAAGGCTGGAATTCGGCATGAAGGAGGCCTCGGATGAGAAAACGGAGGCCAGATTCGGACTCTACGCGAAATTCTACATCTATGGTGTGATTTCCAGCGACATCGGAGAGAAAAAGTTCTGACCCCCCCCCTCCTACCACACTTCCAACTTGATCCAAGTTTCCAACAAAATGCAGTGGAAAGCTCAGTTTGGACTCATTTTCTTGGGTTTAGGGAGGAAAATGGCAGGAAACCGTCAGAGTTGGAAAAGGCAGGTGTTGGAGGTTTTGGGATGAGAAAAGTCGTTTTTCGGGCAGAAGGACAGATCGGATGGGAAAATGGAGTGCAAATTCGGACGTTTTGGTCAATTTTGGGTTAGGAAGGATGTTTCCAGCTACATCGGAGAGAAAAAGTTTTGAAGACGTCCCCCCCTCGGCAGCGATCTTCCAACTTTGGTTGTAGACATCGTAGAAAGTCGTGCAATAGCTCATTTGAAAGCTAAGAGTGAGAAAAATGCAGTGGAAAGCTCAGTTTGGACTCATTTTCTTGGGTTAGGGAGGAAAATGGCATGTGTTGGAGGTTTTGGTATGAGAAAAGTCGTTTTTCGGGCAGAAGGACAGATCGGATGGGAAAATGGAGTGCAAATTCGGACGTTTTGGCCACTTTTGGGTCTAGGAGCTTCTTCCCAACTCAATTGGATAGAAAAAGTTTTAAAGACGTCCCCCCCTCGGCAGCGATCTTCTAACTTTGGTTGTAGACATCTTAGAAAGTCGTGCAATAGCTCGTTTGAAAGCTGGGAGTGAGACAAATTCAGTGGAAAACATGGCTTGTTCGTATCTGCCTTCGTTTAGAGGTGAGACGTTATTGAAAATTTGGGACCTTTGGCGAAAAAACGACAGAGTTAGAATGTTTATGAAAATCGCTCTAGCGGGTGAAGCAAGCCTCGGACGGGAAAAAAGAGACCAGATTTGGCATCAGCGTCAAATTCTCTATCAATATGGTGAGTTTCAAGTCAATCGGAGAGAAAAAATTTTTCATCATTTTTTCCGAAAAACGACTAAGTTAGAATTTTTGCGATGGCTGTGGGCTGTAGAGCCAAAACGAAGCATCGGATGGGAAAATGGAGGGTAGATTCGGATTCAGCGTCACATTCTACATGGAAATGGTGTATTTCCAGCTCCATCGGAGAACTAGAACCGGAGATAGACGGGTTTTTAGTGTTTGGATGATGGGTATTACGTCATCAGCTGATCGCCACACACTATATAAGTGGAAACTCTGCTTGTGGAAATCAGTTCTCCTCCCGACTGGGTTGGGGTAGGTGAACTCTGGAGCTCCGATGATAGCATTGGAAATCTGAAAAACCGGGTATCTGTAAGAAACCGACTTAGAAAATTTCATTGCTGAAGTCAGCTAAGGCGTCAGACTTAGAGGTTCGCCAGGAGATGGCCTTCGTCTCCAGGCCATAAAAGACTCCAAAACTTTAAAGGCTTGTAACTTTGCTTCTACAAGTCCGTTTGACTTGATTCAAAAAAGGTTCGGTCGCTATTGACCTACTCTAAGTGATAGACTACTTATAAAATCTCATAAGTAGTGCTAAAAAGTTGAAAAATTAAAATTCACTAGTTTTGGAGGTTTTCTGGGGTTTTCAACCCTGCTGAAGTCAACTAGATGATTTTTAATTATGTCTGAGCCAGTCTTCTCATGGTATAAACAGCTTTTCACTGAAAGCGAGCAAGACACGGAGAGTTTTGCTGTAATATTCCACTGACAGGGTGTTCCTTCGGGACGGTGGACGATGCCGCAGTGATAAGTGTGGCAAGGGAGTGTGTCATAGTTTAGACCGAAACCGCTGGGGCAACTCATGTCTCATGTTGGGCATTTGACACAGTTCTCAACGTAGCACTTTGAACGCCAATCGGTTGAGTCTTAGCTATCTTGTCATGGGTGGCCTCTAAACATCTCCATTGCAAAACGCTGGTGAATCAAGCTCTCTACGGCTTGCTATCAAGCTGATCAAAGCAACGACTTGGGATGTTTCCTCTTGTAAATAACTCCACCGGTTTTCATGTCTGGCGATCAAGTCATGGACGGTGCACGATTTTCGGTGTGATACTTCCTGTGGGTGATTTCGAGACAGCTGTGAAGTCCGGGGAGTACTGCACGGGACGTGGGCAATGGTAATCCTTGTGAAACCTCTCTGCGTCATGTTTGCAATTTTTCGTCTCCGTGATAGAGACAAGCAGAACTGATGAATGGAATGAAGGGAGGACATTCATGCGCCACACGCAACACATCACAGACTTCTCTCTTCGCTAGTGAACAAGCTCTTGTCAGTGTCGTCAGAAACTTTATCATATTGTACAAAAGTTTTATTGCAACACAGGTTGATGTATAGTTAGAAAGTTTGATCATCTACGTTTTATTCGTAAGTCTAATCGGAAAGTGTATCATGGTTTGCAAAGTTAGTGTAGTCAAATAATTTTACTGTGACACCCGTTTGAGAGAGTAAAGTCTGATCATCGAAGTTGTATTCGTGAGTGTCATCAGAAAGTGTAACATGGTTTGTAAAAGTAAAGTTTAGTATATTCAAATATTTTTACTGCTACACAGGTTGACGTATAGTTACAAAGTTTGATCATTGACGTTGTATTCGTAAGTCTAGTCAGAAAGTGTATCATGGTTTGTAAAAGTTTTACTGCAGCACAGGTTGATGTATAGTTAGAAAATTTGATCATTGAAGTTGTATTCGTAAGTCTAATCAGAAAGTGTATCATGGTTTGCAAAGTTAGTGTAGTCAAGTAGTTCTACTGTGACACACGTTTGTAAAAGCAAAGTTTAGTATAGTCAAATAATATTACCGCGACACCCGTTTGTGAAAATAAAGTTTGATCATTGACGTTGTATTCGTAAGTCTAGTCAGAAAGTGTATCATGGTTTGTAAAAGTTTTACTGCAACACAGGTTGATGTATAGTTAGTCAAGTTTGATCATGATGTTTTATGAAACACATATGTCATGAAATGCAAATGTTAGTGTAGTCAAATAATATTACCGCGACGCACGTTTGTGAAAATAAAGTTTGATTATTGACGTTGTATGACTGACCGAACTCACAGCAGCACTAGAAAGTTTTAGAAGGTTTTACTGCACAGTGTAGATTGTCTTGTAACTTACTTTCACAGTGTTAGAAAGTTTTATTGGAGACAGTTGTCAAATGTTTCCCTATTAGAAAATTCAAACTCCGTGACTGTTAGATTAGCTTCATCAGGTTTACTAAAAGCAGTTTTCTACTGCAATGATAGTTTAGAATGTTATATGAAAACAGTGTTCGCCACAGTACTAGAAAGTTTTACTGCACTGTGTAGATTATACTTTTCTATCAAAAGGGATCATACCATTAGAGAAGATAGAAAATGATTTTGTTTACGTGTGGTATAAGAGTGACAAGCAGAACTCATGGCTCATTCTCAGATAACGTTGTTTCAATTGATTCCCCTAAAATCAGTTTTTCATATGTTGAATGATTTCCAGTAAATATGTCAAGTGTCTAGATGATAGGTATCTTATTCTAACAATAGCTCCCAATCGATACTATGCTTACACGATGATCCTTTCAAAGCCATGCAGTTTATATGAAGGAAAAACAACACTGTCATGATATACATTTATTCCAAATCGGCAATACGTTTCACCACAATGCGAAACATAACATCAACATAATCAAACTCCTCTTTATTGCGAGGTTGACTATTTGGGGAGAAGAGCTCTTGCCAACCTCGTAAAATGTTGATATCATTCTCATTTACTATGTCTTTCGCTGACACACTGAGGAATGCACCTCGCAGAATTTCACAGTCACCATACTGCGCCTCTGACTTCTCCGTCTCATCATCGGAGATGGTGATGGTTTCATCGTCGGAGATGATGATGGTTTCCTCCTCCTCCAACTGTAGGGGTTCGACCTTACCATTGTAAATATTTTTTTACTTGCCTCTTGCGTGGGGCATTGGGCATGAGTAAGGCACAGGCGTTCGGTGGTGTATCCATTTTAATGATATTATGAGGAAATGGTCATTGCACCGCACTTATATAGATTCTCTCTCCCTGCTTCACGCTCTCTTATTGGACGACAGCCATTTATCAATCACACTGCATCATTCTCATATATAAAGAAGAGTGTCTTGCATTTACCATCATACTCATGTCCGACACAGAGGAAACATTCACACCTCTTGCTACCTCAACTCTTACGAAGAAGGAAGTTGAGAGAAAGTTTCAACAAAAACAGGAAGAGGAAGAGAGACAAATGATTGAAGGTTGCAAGCAGCTCACTCTACAAACGGTTGAGAGTGAGCCTTTCATAAACGAGGCTGACTTTCAGGAGTGAAAAGCCCTTTGATGAGACCAGAGAATGCCCCAAACGGTCTTTATGAGACCACGGCCTTAACGGCCACCTAATCAAGAAAGAAAAGACATTGACTGCACCACACGCAACATTAGTGATTTGATGTTATCTGACGAAAATGAAGTGTTAAGACAGTACGACCACCAATGAATTGAATAGGATTACCACTATCATCATAGATACCAAATTTGCAATGGGATAATCGTGATACATTGACTGGAATGTATACCTTGTTCAGGAACTCCCTGTGCATGGTCACACCAAACTCGCCACTGTCAATAGGAATATATCTTAAAAGGGGAACCATTTGACCACCAACTTGTGTTGAATGGATAAAGTTAGTGTAAATGTAAAAGTGATTGATATTCATATGGAGCAAGGATGTTGAGCCACAATACTTCTCGTCGTAGAATATGTCACGTTTGAATCCTAAAATCTTTGTCAACTCTTTTGAAATGTGAATGACCGTTTTACCATGTACACTGATATAGAATGTATTTTCTTTAGGATCATAGTCAAAATGATATGAGTGTAGATTTGATACACCCTTGTTCAAGTATGTACAAACATCATAACCATTGCTATAATGCTTTGGAGGTATCGGTAACTTTTTATTTGGCTTCCATATAAGACTGGGACGTAAAACAGGGTCTGTACGTTTGAAATAAAGGACCATTCGACAATCGGATTGCTGTTCAGATGTTATTTTCACATTCCCCCATTCATGGTATGACCATAAGACGTCTGTTTTTAAAGAGAGCAAATCACGAAATTTAGAATTGATGTGAACAAATCCAATGTGTGAACGCTCATAATCATTTCAGAAATCAATACTTGCTTTATTGTGTACTCGAGTGATGGACATAGATAATCCATTTATTTCATTTACCTGTTTGATCAAGTCATCAACAGTACCAGATTTAAAAAGCACAAAGCGCTCATGCATGCGATCAAGGGGAAGAAGGGTAATATTAATTTTTTCCTGTGCCAATTTGGATATTTCTTAATCTGCTTTGATACTTTCATGGACACTTGAGCTCTCAAAGGGAAGGCACCGCCTCCTTTTACTTCTGCAAATTTTGTGATAGGTAGAAAGAAACGTGATTTAAGATTCAATATCTTTTGCAGAGGTCCACTCACATAAAATCCATGGGAAATAGTAGTCGGTCTCATGTAGAGGGTAACTTTATGTAGATTTGGATCCATTTGCCAGAACCATAGATCCTTTGCCAAATCATTCATAACATCCAATAGGCGTTGAATTTCATATAATAGTATGATTGCTCTAAACGATGACGGAATGATGGGTTTGTAGGTTGTTTCCATTTCAGGGGTGAAGCATTTTTAGCAATGGGTATGTCTGTATCTGCAGTGATAATTAAAGTAGGGCCATTTACAATCCCATCAACAGCTCGCTTTCCCCGACGGGTGTTTACTGTAGGAATAAAATTCCACTCTGCTGCATGTTCATTCAAGTTGTAGGTATGTACTTTATCATTTCGCTCTAGTTTTGGAAAGTACAAGTCTTGATTCGTTGCAGTGCCTAATGTAATCTCTTCATTTGCAATGGTTCTTATATTATTCACATAGCTCAAATCTTGCAGGGCCACTTCCCAATCACCATTTAACTCAATCGGCTGTGTTAAATCAGTCTCAAACTCAGCAGCTGTATTTTCATATCGCTCAGGTTGAGCATTACTGGGAAATACTGCTGTAAACTCCATGTTAAAGTATCAACATAAAGCGTCGTTTGCTTAGGCGTTATGTCGCATGACATAACGAACTGCTGCTTTCAATCTATTCACAGTAGGTACTTTCTGTCGCCCTAGGAATTTGGTTAAGAGTGATTGCCCTTTCACATAATGCACTCCCCTAAGTATGCTTCTACCGCCTTCTTTCATATTGCGATAGTTGATACAACCAAATATGACTTGATATCTTGGTCTTCTACGTTTAAAATCTGCAAGGGTATGAAATATTTCACGTTTTATTGATGAGCTCACACGACAGCTATTTTTAAATTCCATTGCAATGCGACGTACAGGATTGATCAAATCGATGCCACCTACAGGTGATCGCTTAAAGCCATAATCTGTTAACACCATTTCCCACGCATGACCCATTCGCTGACGTAAAATCTGTAGTTTGTAAGCATGATTTTGCCAAGGATCGGCTATGCCGGAAAGAATTACATCTTCAATAGGTCTTGTTGCATGAATAGGTGATTTGATGAGACGAACTGCATCATCTAATCCTTGTCCCGCTAATGTCACTATTGCAAATGATAATAGGATGATCAGTCTTAACATGACTTCGTCCATTTCTTATGAATGTTTTGCTTAAACGAGAAGACTAAGCAAACGTTTTTGATGTGTCTAAAACTAACCATGATTGCCAAGCTCTCTTCTCAGTGTCATGTTACATGGAAGGCTCGACGCATTACCTTTTACGATACTCATCGACACGTTAAAATAAGTTTATCACCTTTTCAAATGGATAACCTCCACGATGCTTTACATAACATGCATCATCCAATGTACTATATCCCTCTAGGTGGACGTCTATTCATTATTCGACGAGATTTCATTGCTCTTCATGATCAATATGGTGTTATACATTTTACATCCTCAAGTTGGAACAAGTATAGAGAACGTATACATCCTCGCATCATGACTTACCTTAAACAAACCAACACTCACAAGCATGAATGTGACAAGTGAACAATGTCTTCTTATCTCTACCTATTCATGTTTGATGACTAAATACAACCTATTCAATCACATCATCTACTTTTCCATTGAAGTATAATAAAGAAAACAAATTTTAATCGTACATATTTATTGAAGGCTTTTATAAAAGTTACGAATGCGCTTTTCATTGACAAGGGTATCATGTGAAAAATGTTTACAAATATCATGTAAAGAGTCATAATGTAGTCGTTGCATTACAAAGTAGAGGGCATAGGCTCCACATGTTGAAGACAAGGGATGTTGATAGGCCAAAGCATTGCGAATCCATTTTCGTGAATGACGGTTCATAAAACGTGTGACATAATCACAATTTGATAAGGCCAATGAATCAAAGATTTCACCGCAATAGTTTTTATCAATAAACAAAACTTTCCAGTGTTTGCCGGGTAAGTGTGCTGTATCAGTATTCATGATAATGAATGAGGGTGGTTTTGGTAAAATTGTGGGCATATTATTAATGGAAAACACACCTCGAAATGCTGCAACAGTGCGTTCATCACCATGTTCTTTAACGACTCTCTCTAGCTCTGCATCAGATAACCAACTCATTAACTTGTATAAGAAGCGGAAACGTCACGTAGTCTGTTAATTCGAATGGTGGAATCGAACACAGCATAGATGAGTACATTGACTGTTTTCGTCAAATCTTTTTCAAAGAAGAATTCTAGTTTAAGACACTTCGTGGCAGTACCCGGACGATAAGAAGCACCTGCTTCATTGTTTGCTGTCAAATCAAATGCATAAAGTGTATAACCTTTAGCAAATTCATCATAGGTCAAACCATTGGTGTCATCAGTATTCCAGTATTTAAAGGTCTCCATAGTATTTTGATATGAGCGAGAATAATGTCCATTAGCAAAGTCTGGGCAAAAAGGAGTACCAGGAATGCAATCCGTATCGCGATAAAATCCGATTTGATTTAAACCAAAGTGTTCAAAATTGAGGGGATTCTTCGATATATTACCATTGTATGCATCATTTGCAATCAATCCCACAATGATCATTTTTGGTGATTGTATAGGAAACAAACTATCTTTAACAAAGCTCTTTTGCGCACGAGGAATGGTGAAACTATGGATCTCGGTATGATTTACATCATAAAGAGCATCATACTTCTTCAAACCCATCTCGTGACCATTAATCACCGAAGGATTCACTGTCATTCGTCGCACATAAAGTCTAACACTTTCAAACACAATCTTAAACTCAGTCTTTGCTCCATAAGAATTCAATACAAATTTAGGATCGTTCGGTAAGAGATGAACTCGCATGTCTACTTTTGACATTAAGAAACATGATTGACGGAAAAGTCCAAGTATAGGGGACCATATAATTCACACACCTTACTTTCTGCAGTCCACTTTTCACGAGTGACAAATCCCTTGTTTTTGTCACTATCAAATTTACCAGCTTCATCTTTACACCAACCCATAACAATCATGTGACTCTTTTGTGCTTGTGGCTGGAACTGCATGACTGTTGAAAAATAACCGAGATAGGGATAACTGTGTTGACCACCTTCAACCCGAGTTTCACCAATGGTCAATGATACATCCTTGAAGAGCGTTGCTATTGCCAGGTTATTCACGGCTACTTTGTCCTTATCATCAAGGTTGGTACCGTCCTTATTTACTATCTTAAACTTAACATGTAGATTGATGTCATTTACAGCGATGTACTCAGCATCATTTCCTGGTATTAAAAATTCAATGACACTACCAGAATCAATACTTGTCTGTGGATAACGAATGGATACATAATTTCTAATGATATCCGTCTGTATAGGTGTTCTATCAAATAAGCAAAGGGATGTGGTTTTACATTCCATATTTAAAACAGTCCACGTCGTCTGCGTTTGCTAGGAGGTTATACGAGATGCTCTTCGCTTACGTTTGCCTGAAGTAGAGAGTGGATTGATATGACTGATGACAGACCTGATACCAGCCTTACCGACATTCTTCAAACGCTGTATTCCATGACGCTTTAGCGATTCACGAATCGGCAATCTTCCTGAAAGCGCATCACTTGCTACATCTCCTGCTAATCCTACAGCTTCCTTTAAAGCTGATTTTCCCACATTTGCGATAGTGGGGAGCATCATACCTTTGACAGCACCCAATAGACTACCCCCTTTTTGACGTCTCGATCCAGCATAAACTGGAAAGCCAGCTCCATGACTAGCATAGGAGGGGGCAGAATAAAACGTAGCAGTTTGATCCATAGGTATTTATTTATTTATATTTACACAATTCATTACTTTGCTTAGGAACGTTGACTAACGCGATAAAGGTCAGAATGACGAATCCAATTGTTCATTGAATTTGGATAGCCAGCCCATTTCACCAGGCTCCACTTTTCCCCTTGTCGCATTTGGTGGCGAAGTATTTTTTCAACCATGTAGTCATCATCTTCTTTGGTGATGGGTGTTATCTCATGACGATAAAAACTCCCTTCAATCTCTTCACCATGATAATCGCGAAGCTTGTAGGTAGTGGGATTGAATTTCTTGTTAACCTCAGAGACAGTAAATATTTCTTCCGTCCAATTGGGAAGATATCCTTTCGCAAACACGCTTTTCACCTTGGAAATGCGAACTTTGTCACCAACCTGAATGTCACGTTTACCTTGTGATGGTTGCCTGCGTTTAGCATTGATTTCACGGATTGTATCCACCATGTCTGGAGTTATGTCAGCAGGTTTGTGACCAATCATATGATAGACAGAATGATTGTAAGCGTGTACAGTATCTTGTAATACATCCGTCCACTTTTGTGTTACTTTTGCAGTGAAATAGCGCCATAGGCGAGTTTTCAGTGTACGGTTAAAGCGCTCGACCACTGCAGCCTTGTATGCACTTTTCACACTAAACAGCTCAATGTTGTGTTTGCCAAATAAAGCACGCACATGTCTGTTTTCAAACTCTTTCCCTTGATCAGTCTGAATACGTGTGGGAATGCGTCCTTCACTGAAAATATTTTGGAAAGCCTCGGCCAATTCTTCACCACGCTTTGTCTTGAGTGGTTGAACCCAAGCATAACGAGAAAATAAGTCAATGACAGTTAGGAGAAAGCGATAGCCTTTATTCTTTTTAGCTAATAAAGAAACATCAGCCAAATCTGCTTGCCATTGTTCATCAATATCATGAACGATATAAGAACGGGTAGGATAACGTTTTCGAGATTGTGTGTGCACTGTATATGCAGGTTGAACTTTTAACCATCTCTTCACTTGTTTCTGTGAATAACCACTTGCTTGTGACAACTTTTTCACTGAAGCATAACCTGCATAATGCTTTGGGTCATAGTAAATTGATTTCAGATGTTCATCCATCGTCTATTAAGAGGGATCGTTTATTTGCCTCAAAGTATCGGTCTTTTTCTCCGACAGGGTTTACGTTTGTGTTTGAGTCCTGCTTTTGCTACTTTTTTTAGCCGTCTTGTATGAATCACTTTTACAACATGTACTTAAGCAGTTCAATGACACATGAATGCTTGGTAACTCTGAACATGGGATGCAACATAGCTTCTTCATTAAAAGTCTGTGATAAAATCAAATGATGGATAACGTGTTGAAGGTTTTGGTATACGCTTCGGCAACTTCTCGGGTGTTTTCAAAGTTTGCTTGATTCTCTTTTTAGCTCTCTCTACACTTTGCAACTTTCTCCTCCTAGGTGTAGAATCATTTTCCATTTCCTGTAAGGTATCACGACCAAGAATTGCTTTTGGGACATTGAGTTTCTTCATACTTTTTAAAAAGAACTCCCATCCTGTAGGTGTAAAGTGACGACGACGATCACGAATAGCATGATTAATTAAATCTTCCACTCTTGAGTCCCTAATGACTGCACCATCATCACCTACCACTTCACCTCGTTGTGTGATTTTCAAGTTGGGTTCGAGACTTCGATATAAGCTCAGTGCGCGATTGCGATAGGGTTTGGGTGAACCAAGCGAAAGATCATTGCGTATTTTTTCTTTCAATTGTTTTATTTCTTCTAAGGTAGAACTCTGCTTTATCAAACGATCATATGGATTTTTACTTTGTACAGCTTCTTGTTCATATTGCTGATTAAGTTGTGACATTTGATTTGCCCAAGGTTGATGAACACTCTGCATTGTAGTCAGATGTATATATTCTTCTTGTGGAATAGCAATCATGCGTTGAAAACCACTCATAACAATATATATATGATCATGGGTTTCTCAAAGAGATGACTGCGTAAGCGATAATCTTCAGGACACTCCTGGGTAAAGTCCAAAAATAAATAATTATAG
Source organism: Prostheceraeus crozeri (assembly GCA_907163375.1). Classification (NCBI taxonomy): domain Eukaryota; kingdom Metazoa; phylum Platyhelminthes; order Polycladida; family Euryleptidae; genus Prostheceraeus; species Prostheceraeus crozeri. The sequence goes on from CAJQUW010014723.1 coordinate 68,582, forward strand.
GGTTTTTCCGTAGCAGCCTGAAATACTTCAATCAATGCTTTTGACTTGCGAGGAAGAACTTGTCGAGATAGGAATTCAACTTGACTTGTATCGCGAGGATTTTTAAAGATGATGTAGCAATGTGTGTTTAGACTTCGAGTCCGTGCTTCCTTTCCACTTGGAAAAAGATTTTGCATAATAAAAATGATAAAGCATGGTTTATGATGAGCAGCCTTGGTAAACATAGCAGTTACTTCTTGTGAGTTCTTACTCTCATTAAGTAAATCATCAAGAATGATAATATCATAGGGTTGAATATCAGCAGTGCTGATAATCCCCGGTTGAACCAAGTAACCCTTACCAACCAATTCACGATGTAAGTTATGTTGATAAATTCCATAGCACCAAACAACACGATTCGGTATGCAGTCAAAAATCTCATTACGACGCTCCAACAATTGCAGTGTTAAATGTGTCTTCCCACTATGAGAGGGTCCTACGATACACATAGTGCGATTACAACGTAAACGGAAATCCATGTTGATTTTGATGAAAAGTCATACCATTTAACTTAGTATCTATCCATTAATGGCTTTATTTGCGAGAGCACCAGCTAAACCTCCCAAAGCAGGACCGGCAGCTGCCATGATGATAGGCGCTAAAAGTGGTAAGAAGCCACCACGTTGTGATAATAGTTTGCGCTTTGTAGGAATTGATGTTTTTGGATTGCTCAAGGTACGAAGAACTTTACCATGTCTGGCAATTGCATTGGCCTTTTTGCTATTTAATGTCACATAACGCACTTTTCGTATTTCCGTACACAATTTACGAATGAAGGCATTGTTTGCCAGCTTCATTGCCTCACATCGATGAGATGGCTTTAATTTTAATAAGCGACGAAGCGTGAGACAGAATTTTTTTGTTTGCATTTGATTGACACTTTTGTCTGCGTGAACGGTGAGATGAACGACGTCTAGCCATTTTTACAGGTGGATGTTAGAGTGTTCTTTGCTTAAACACGACAGCAGCGTCGAAACATCACCGTCGTAAACGCAATGAAATAGAGGAAGACATTGAGTACAGCACCAGTAAAAAGCAATACACTGAGAACAGCCACAGTACCACTAGGATAGTCAGAAGCAGATACATGTGTGGGTAGCCGTAATGTATCATTCAGTGAGGTACTATAGTTCAATGGAAACAGTTCAGCTGTGTTGTTTGCTGATATGTTATGAGCCAGACATGAACAATCTGTTTGTATGACGATGTTTGTAAAGTTTAATGCCTTTGCATCAATTGTGCTTAAATGAAAAAGGCTTCCCATAAGCAACGTGTAGAATACATAACTCCAAGCAAGGTAATGAAAGAATACCATGATGTAGCAGTGATGAAAGTGTATTCGTAAACTGATTTGGTTTAAAATTATAAGATAGCATATAATCAACATCTTCACAGTTTGCGTGAATGATGATTGCATTACTCAAACGATGTATCATCTCTCTACAATCACTGGATGATAATAGTTTTTCCAACACAAGAATCCACTGCCTTGTATAATCATGCTTTCTCATTTCAATGAGACGATGATACAGTGGTGTCATGGTCATAGATGACTGTTTTAAATTCGACTAGGATTGCATCAACATCATTTATATACATTAACTGTTGAAAATATTTCTTGATCACAGATGGGACACAACATAGTTTCCAAAGGTACACAGCACGTAGAACACATAACAGAATGACAACATGGTAAAAACAGAAGGGATCGCTCCCTTTAAAACACTCAACGCAGTTCCGTTCACATAATAATTTAAACGTCTCTTCTTCCAATTTCTTTCTAATGTCACTTTTATTGGTAGAGTTACTTGACAAATCAGTTGCAAATGTCACTTTTTTTCTTTTTCACTCCAGATCGCACCAATATCATCCCATTTTCACTATCATTACATTGCAGCATGGAAAAATCCTCTATCCATCTTCGATCCAAATGATGATTCATAGCATGCCCATCCAGATCCATTAGTCTTTCAACTAAAGCGTCAGCTTTAATATTTTCATTTACATTTGTAACACTTTCTATAGCCTTCAATGAATAGCCAAGCTCTCTTGCTACAGACCATGAAGTTGGGAAACGAATGCAACTTTTCATCTTCAAATAATTTCAAATGATCATGAGTGTCAGGAATGGACACTCAGTTGAATATGCTTGATATGACTTGTACACCTTTGACAATATTGATGACTCTGTGTAATCTAATACTTTACTTTCACAAACATGAGTTGTAGTAAAAACTAGTTGACTACACTAACGCTTACATTTTATGACATGTGTTTCATAAAACATCATGATCAAACTTTTCTAACTATACATCAACCTGTGATGCAGTAAAACCTTTGTACAACATGATACACTTTCTGACTAGACTTGCGAATAAACCTTCAATGATCAAACTTTCTAACTATACATCAACCTGTGCTGCAGTAAAACTTTTACAAACCATGATACACTTTCTGACTAGACTTACGAATACAACGTCAATGATCAAACTTTATTTTCACAAACGGGTGTCGCGGTAATATTATTTGACTATACTAAACTTTGCTTTTACAAACGTGTGTCACAGTAGAACTACTTGACTACACTAACTTTGCAAACCATGATACACTTTCTGATTAGACTTACGAATACAACTTCAATGATCAAATTTTCTAACTATACATCAACCTGTGCTGCAGTAAAACTTTTACAAACCATGATACACTTTCTGACTAGACTTACGAATACAACGTCAATGATCAAACTTTCTAACTATACGTCAACCTGTGTAGCAGTAAAAATATTTGAATATACTAAACTTTACTTTTACAAACCATGTTACACTTTCTGATGACACTCACGAATACAACTTCGATGATCAGACTTTACTCTCTCAAACGGGTGTCACAGTAAAATTATTTGACTACACTAACTTTGCAAACCATGATACACTTTCCGATTAGACTTACGAATAAAACGTAGATGATCAAACTTTCTAACTATACATCAACCTGTGTTGCAATAAAACTTTTGTACAATATGAAGTTTCTGACGACACTGACAAGAGCTTGTTCACTAGCGAAGAGAGAAGTCTGTGATGTGTTGCGTGTGGCGCATGAATGTCCTCCCTTCATTCCATTCATCAGTTCTGCTTGTCTCTATCACGGAGACGAAAAATTGCAAACATGACGCAGAGAGGTTTCACAAGGATTACCATTGCCCACGTCCCGTGCAGTACTCCCCGGACTTCACAGCTGTCTCGAAATCACCCACAGGAAGTATCACACCGAAAATCGTGCACCGTCCATGACTTGATCGCCAGACATGAAAACCGGTGGAGTTATTTACAAGAGGAAACATCCCAAGTCGTTGCTTTGATCAGCTTGATAGCAAGCCGTAGAGAGCTTGATTCACCAGCGTTTTGCAATGGAGATGTTTAGAGGCCACCCATGACAAGATAGCTAAGACTCAACCGATTGGCGTTCAAAGTGCTACGTTGAGAACTGTGTCAAATGCCCAACATGAGACATGAGTTGCCCCAGCGGTTTCGGTCTAAACTATGACACATTCCCTTGCCACACTTATCACTACGGCATCGTCCACCGTCCCGAAGGAACACCCTGTCAGTGGAATATTACAGCAAAACTCTCCGTGTCTTGCTCGCTTTCAGTGAAAAGCTGCTTGTATCATGTGAAGACTGGCTCAGACATGAAAACCTGTAGAGTTGGTAAGAGGTTGACACACTTTGAGCAGCTTGATGGCAAGACGTAGAGAGCTTGATTCACCAGCGTTTTGCAATGGAGATGTTTAGAGGCCACCCATGACAAGATAGCTAAGACTCAACCGATTGGCGTTCAAAGTGCTACGTTGAGAACTGTGTCAAATGCCCAACATGAGACATGAGTTGCCCCAGCGGTTTCGGTCTAAACTATGACACACTCCCTTGCCACACTTATCACTACGGCATCGTCCGCCGTCCCGAAGGAACACCCTGTCAGTGGAATATTACAGCAAAACTCTCCGTGTCTTGCTCGCTTTCAGTGAAAAGCTGTTTATACCATGAGAAGACTGGCTCAGACATAATTAAAAATCATCTAGTTGACTTCAGCAGGGTTGAAAACCCCAGAAAACCTCCAAAACTAGTGAATTTAAATTTTTCAACTTTTTAGCACTACTTATGACGAAGGCCATCTCCTGGCGGACCTCTAAGTCTGACGCCTTAGCTGATATCAGCAATGAAATTTTCTAAGTCGGTTTCTTACAGAAACCCGGTTTTTCAGATTTCCAATGCTATGATCGGAGCTCCAGAGTTCACCTACCCCAACCCAGTCGGGAGGAGAGCTGATTTCCACAAGCCGAGTTTCCACTTATAATAGTGTGTGGCGATCAGATGATGACGTAATACCCATCATCCAAACACTAAAAACCCGTCTATCTCCGGTTCTAGTGCTCCGATGGAGCTGGAAATACACCATTTCCATGTAGAATTTGACGCTGAATCCGAATCTACCCTCCATTTTCCCATCCGATGCTTCGTTTTGGCTCTACAGCCCACAGCCATCGCAAAAATTCTAACTTAAGTCGTTTTTCGGAAAAAATGATGAAAAATTTTTTCTCTCCGATTGACTTGAAACTCACCATATTGATAGAGAATTTGACGCTGATGCCAAATCTGGTCTCTGTTTTCCCGTCCGAGGCTTGCTTCACCCGCTAGAGCGATTTTCATAAACATTCTAACTCTGTCGTTTTTTCGCCAAGGTCCCAAATTTTCAATAACGTCTCACCTCTAAACGAAGGCAGATACGAACAAGCCATGTTTTCCACTGAATTTGTCTCACTCCCAGCTTTCAAACGAGCTATTGCACGACTTTCTAAGATGTCTACAACCAAAGTTAGAAGATCGCTGCCGAGGGGGGGACGTCTTTAAAACTTTTTCTATCCAATTGAGTTGGGAAGAAGTTCCTAGACCCAAAAGTGGCCAAAACGTCCGAATTTGCACTCCATTTTCCCATCCGATCTGTCCTTCTGCCCGAAAAACGACTTTTCTCATCCCAAAACCTCCAACACCTGCCTTTTCCAACTCTGACGGTTTCCTGCCATTTTCCTCCCTAAACCCAAGAAAATGAGTCCAAACTGAGCTTTCCACTGCATTTTTTTCACTCTTAGCTTTCAAATGAGCTATTGCACGACTTTCTACGATGTCTACAACCGAAGTTGGAAGATCGCTGCCGAGGGGGGGGACGTCTTCAAAACTTTTTCTATCCAATTGAGTTGGGAAGAAGTTCCTAGACCCAAAAGTGGCCAAAACGTCCGAATTTGCACTCCATTTTCCCATCCGATCTGTCCTTCTGCCCGAAAAACGACTTTTCTCATCCCAAAACCTCCAACACCTGCCTTTTCCAACTCTGACGGTTTCCTGCCATTTTCCTCCCTAAACCCAAGAAAATGAGTCCAAACTGAGCTTTCCACTGCATTTTTCTCACTCTTAGCTTTCAAATGAGCTATTGCACGACTTTCTACGATGTCTACAACCAAAGTTGGAAGATCGCTGCCGAGGGGGGGACGTCTTTAAAACTTTTTCTCTCCGATGTAGCTGGAAACATCCTTCCTAACCCAAAATTGACCAAAACGTCCGAATTTGCACTCCATTTTCCCATCCGATCTGTCCTTCTGCCCGAAAAACGACTTTTCTCATCCCAAAACCTCCAACACCTGCCTTTTCCAACTCTGACGGTTTCCTGCCATTTTCCTCCCTAAACCCAAGAAAATGAGTCCAAACTGAGCTTTCCACTGCATTTTTCTCACTCTTAGCTTTCAAATAAGCTATTGCACGACTTTCTACGATGTCTACAACCAAAGTTGGAAGTTTGGTAGGAGGGGGGGGGTCAGAACTATTTCTCTCCGATGTCGCTGGAAATCACACCACAGATGTAGAATTTCACGTAGATTCCGAATCTGGCCTCCGTTTTCTCATCCGAGGCCTCCTTCATGCCGAATTCCAGCCTTTCTCATCCCATCACCAACATCCACCCTTACCACACTCTATTCCTCCCACATTCCTATCACCTTCCTTCCCATCCCTTACCCGAACACTCCTTCCTTCCTTCCAGAGGGGGGGACCAGTTTCCTCCTCTCGGACCCATTCCTCCCAACACATCCTTGGCGAACTCCCTCACCTTCCTTCCAGAGGGGGGGGGCTGAGTCAGCATGATGACTCAGCATTTCACATTTTGCACTTGATTTTGCAACGGGGTTACTACTGCTCATGATGCGCGTGTCTTGATAAATAGTCAGCCTGCGGAATTCTGGTACCTGGTGGATACTCAACGTCGTAGTCATACGATGTCAACTCGATGGCCCACCTATGAAGCATTGACGAGTTTGTTTTACCCACTGAAGCGTCGGGCTTAAAAATATGCTGAAGTGCCTTGTGGTCGGTTATAATCTTGAACTTTAAACCGATGAGATACTTGTGTAAACGTCGAATCGCCCAGATTATTGCAAGTGCTTCTCTCTGGGTTTGCGCGTAGTTTTGTTCTGATCGACTAAGTCGACGAGAGATGCAAATAATAGGGAAACCATCTTGTTCCAGAACTGCGCCTAGAGCGTATTCGGATGCGTCTACGATGAGTTCAGAGTATTTACCAACTTCGAAACTCTTCAGTGCATTGGCTTGCAGTATGGCATCAATCAAACGGAAGTATGCCGTGTTTACTTCTGGGGACCAAACAAAGTCTTCTAAGGCGACCAAGTCAAAAAGAGGTCGAGCTAGTTCGGCAAATAGAGGCACAAACTTGCTGTAATACTGTGCGAACCCGAGAAAACTTTGAAGTTGTTTGGTAGATGTTGGAACTTCGGCCTTTCGTACTGCTTCAATGCGTTGTAAATCTGGTAGAATACCCGACTGACCAATGAGATACCCGAGGTATTTCAGTTGTGTAACACCAAAGATGGACTTGGATGCATTTATCTTGACGTTAGCAGCTATAAGTGCGTCTAGGAGCTTCAGTAAACGGCCGTTGTGTTGTTGTTCGTTATCGGCGTGAACGATGATGTCATCCTGGTAACATTTAACGCCTTGCACCTCTCGTGATGTCATCAATGACCGATTGAAAGATGCCTGGAGAGACTTATAGACCAAAGGGCAGACCGTTATATTTGTACAGACCCCAGATCGTATGTATTGTCGTCAACTCTTTTGATCGTTCGGACAATGGAATTTGCAAAAAGGCGTTCTTCAAGTCAATTTTGGAGAAGAACTTACTGGCCTGGATGCCGGACATCATGTTTTCAACATCTAACGTCGTAGTTGCCATCTGCTGAATGTGTGGGTTAACGGTGACGCGGTAGTCGCCGCAAATACGTGGGGTACCGTTGCTCTTTAGTGGCGTGACAATTGGCGTAGCCCAAGTACTGCTTTTGACAGGTGACAAAATTCCCTCGGACACCAAATCTTTTAGACCCTTCTCGACTGCGGGTCGTAAACCAAAAGGCATAGGCCTGGCTTTGAAAAACTTTGGTGTTGACGATGCCTCAATGTCTACCGGAGGAATTTTCATTCCACCTTCGTTCAGACTGCAGCGATGAATACGCAAAGCTAGTAACGGTGGCATAGTAATCGATGCGGTGGTCGATGTTGTAACTGGTGCTACGTCGATCGTAGTTGTCGTATTGTACACATTGATTGGTACCTTCAAAGCTCTTAATGCGTCAAGACCCAAAATCGATGGACCGTAGGAAGTCACGATGAGAGTTACTGGAATCGGTTGACTATTGTTAGCGTCGGTAACTTGCGCGTGCACCTATCCACATACTGCTAAGTCATGTCCGGAGACACCTCGTATGTTAGCAGTGGAATGTCTGATCTGGTCGCTTGGGCGAAGCCGTTGTACCGCAGAGCTCGGCAAAAAACTGACAGGACTGCCTGTGTCAACGATAAACTTATGCGTTCTGCCTGGAGTCAACTGGATGTCGTGATACAGATGCTCGCCGTCGATGGTAAGAGCCAAGAAGTGTTTACGATCATCCCACTCGTAAGTCGACCCAGTCTCAGGTTGTACAGTAACTGTGTTAGCTTGACGCGTACGCTCTTGTGTAGGTTGGCTACGGCAAACTTTGGCAATGTAGCCTGTGCGTTGGCATTTGTAGCACTTAGCTGACCTGAACTTGCACGTTTTTCTCTCATGCTGCCCTCCACAGGAGTTGCATGCACCAGTCAACTGTTGCTGACGTATAGCTACTGGTTTCGACTGTGGCTTAGGTTGAAAAGTGTTAGCCGGAAGTGGCTTCTTTGTAAACACTGTAGACTTGGGTGCAGAGTAACGTCGTTGTGCGTTCCTGTTGTACAGCACCTCATGCCTTACTACCTTGTTTACATTGTCCCACGTCTCTATCATCTGCCTGGCAACATCGAATGTCAGCTTACCGTGGGCTAGTAGCTTCTTTTGCAAGTCGTTATCGTTTATGCCTGCAACGACACGATCCCTTATTTGTGTATTCAGCTCGACGCCGAAGTTGCATCTAGCAGCTTGCTTCTGTAGTCGTAGCAAAAAGTTGCGACACGACTCCTCTGGACGACGCATCAGGTTGTGTGCATTCGGTTGCCTCGAAGTGCGTTGGGCAAATGTGGCTCTCAAGTATTGCTTGTAGTTCTTTAACCGTCTTGGTATCAGGCTTAGCGGGGCTTAGCCTTTTAGTAGACTGTAAGCGCGTCTGCCGATAAGGGTCAGATAGTAGTCAACGTCGTTGGCCGTTGTAATCTTAGAGTTTATCTTGCAGTAGTGACTAAAACGTTCGTGCCATTCGACTACTTGTACAGGGTCGTCTATGTCCAGTTCTTCTAAGCGGCCCTCCATTAGTAAGGATTACGCGAACAAGGTAAGTAATCGGTCCTATTAACGTTAATTAAACGTTGTGTAACCGTCCTTATCGTCACGTACAGTAGGCCGATAGATTACGTAAACAGTACGTAATCTGCAACACGTTCTATGACGTCCAAACTTAGCCTTAACGTCCTTAGCCTTAACGTAGCTTAAGTAAGCCCTCACGTGTAATGATTGTGATGTTAATAATACGTGTTTTACTTACGGTGATAGGGATGTGTAAGGGTGTAATAGTGAACTGCCGACCAAGAAAGACCTGCAGTGAATGTTCACGATGGTACCGGGTAAGGTATCCAATCGTCGTATGTATTAGCTTTAGTTTGGGCTCGAAGAGGCACTTTTCAGGGCCAGCAGGAACAGCAGATCGGCTAGTAGATGCAGCAGCACTTCTCGGGGCCAGTAGAATGGCTTGTAGATGCAGCAGCGCTTCTCGGGGCCAATAGAATGGCTTGCAGATGCAGCAGTGGACACGAAGAGGTCCTTTAAAGCAATCGGAGAAGCCTTGTAGATCGCGACGCCAAATCATTATAGAAAACCAGTTTGGATTCCGAGATGAGTGTGTTGTATTAAGGTAAAGACAATGTTTATATACAAATCAGAGACAATCAATTATTCATTTGAACATAGGTCATCAATCAGCGACTTGCTGCAACATTTAATAACGCGGTCATCAATGAAACTAAAAGATGACGAAATATTCGATGACGTCATACAATGACAACGTCCGAGAAAGTTTCACCAAGGACAATAACGTCCGATATCATTGTCAGTTTGACGACACAATGCACCATCCACGACATGATGATTACTGTCGCACTGCATCACTCCAGGGATTAATACTCCACGGGGGTATTATCGAGTTTATATCGTCGAGAAAAATCGTGACCAAATTTTCCACGGTTTTCCAGCTAAGGGCTGTTATAAGTGCATGCCTAGCATAAAGGGATAGCATCTCGAAGTACACAAATCGGATCCCCTTCTACGCGTTAAACGCGTTAATAAGATACTATTATTTATTTATTTATTTAGTACACCAATAAGTGCAATGAGCACCAAGGCAACACAGGAAATACATTCAGGAGGGAACAATTAAAAGTTACAATAAAACATAAAAAGCTTTCGTTTAAACTGTTTCACCGTTTCAGTGTTCACAATATCGTCGGGGAGGCGGTTCCAGTCATCTATGATGCGGTGGGAAAAGGAGGATAGGCGACAATTCAGATTTGTTGGGTGGCGGAAAATTTTGTAGTTATATCCACGGGTTCGGGAAACACTAAAGGTGAAGAAGGAATTAGGATCACTTGGAGTAAGGTGGTTACATATTTTGAACACGGTTGTAAGGTCCATAATCCGACGACATTGTAGTGTTGGGAGTTTCAGAGCTCTCAGTCTTTCTTCGTAGGGTAACGAGGATAGACCACGGATGCTTTTGGTGAATCGACGTTGTACACGTTCGATAGCCAGAATGTCTTTGTTCAGGGATGGATTCCAGACTGGGATGGCACATTCGAGGTGAGGGCGGACCAGTGTCTTGAAGAGACGAATAAGCAGATCGGCGTCCTGAGAGACAATGTCCTGAGGATGGCAGATACAATGCGATTCGCTTTCTGAACACAGGTCAGAATGTGCCGAGAGAATTTTAGGTCTTTTGAAATCAGAACTCCAAGGTCTTTGACACACTTGGAATTATTCAGGAAACTTCCATCCAGACGGTAGTCCGAGGCAGGATTGCGAAATCCAAAGTGTAGAATGGAGCACTTTTGGGGATTGAGCGATAGCTACCATTTCTTCGACCAGGTGGTTAGTTCAGGGGATCAGTGCGCTTGATTTCGGAGTACAATTTTACATCATCAGCATATTTCAATAAAGAAGAGTTTGTCAAGGTGTCATCAATGTTATTAATAAAGGCGACAAACAGATCTGGGCCTAAAACGGATCCCTGGGGGCACCAGAAATCATGCTGTAGGGGGAAGAATGCACACCATCCACGACAACACTCTCAGTTCTATCCTCAAGAAAAGCTTTCAGAAAACATAGAAGTCTCCCTCCAATGCCCAAGGAAGTCAATTTCAAGAGGAGACGAAAGTGAGGGACTGAATTGAACGCTGTTTCAAAATCGAGATAGATGACGTCAGCCCACTGACCGTGATCCACAAAGATGTTAAATCCTCGAGGAATTCTAAGAGCTGGTGGGTACTACACGAATTGGATCGAAAACCAAATTGAGACCGCTTGATTATGTCATATTGGTTCCAGAATTGCCACAGGTGATCGCGAACAATCGACTCCATCAATTTGGAGGCAGTACAAGTCAGACTGACCGGACGGTAATTCTCTGAATAGCATGAAATTCAAACAGAAACTGATGTCAATGTCAGTTTCTGAAAATGTACTACATTCAGAGGTGAGCAATCGGACTAAATAGTTCGTTTTCTAATCGTATAATCGAATCGGAAATAGATCGAGATCAAAAAATTGGTTCGGATAATCGGACTGTTAATTAAATATTCTAAAAAGCGATTCGAATGGGTCGTTGCTATCATACAGAATCATATTGAACCTCATTAATTCAACCTCGATCGCAGGTAATAGAAGAATTTTTATAGATGACTGAAGTCTCTTGCATTACTTTTACAAGTAGGCTACATAATCAACACTATACAGACCGTTTCAAAAATAATTGCACAAAAAAGTTAACCCATTTTCAAATATAATTTTCGAGAAGTCCTGGTTAAAAAAGATGTCAATTTGCTTTAGATACACAATTACGGGCCAAATTCATAATTGAAGTTTCATTGAAGTCTCATTTCATTCATTTTGAGGGTTTAAGGGTTTATAAGAAAGGCTCCATTGGCAATTTCTATTTGAATTCAACCTATTCATTATTTTCAACAACTCCCATGCTTTATCTGATCCTGGTGACAAAAACATCAAAATTTCAAATATTTCATGGCAAATGGTAAAATCTAACTCATTGCACCCGATAGAATGGACAACAGAAAAATCATGTATTGTGCTTTATAATTTATTGTTTTTACGGAGATATCGAAACAAAATGAGATAAGAGCAATCACAATGCTCCCCTTGAAGCGATTCCTGAATGTACATAAAAGTTCAAAACGCTTTATGATACATAACTTTATAAAGCAAGATCTGTGGCATGCTTTATACTGCATAACAGGTATTTTGTCTTTGACTTTCAGCCAAGAATTAAGCAACAAGTATAAACATATTAACTCGCATATTTCAGCACAATAAAACAAACGTTTAAGATGTTTAACAATCAACATGAAATTGAGTCATCTACAGTCAAAAAAATTCACTGCAGTTTCTTCATATCGCTAACAAATTACACCCAGACACAGTGAACATGTTTGCTTCTGACTTTGATACTAATAGTAATAAAAGCTTTATTACTTGCATGACATTACTTGCTTGACAAATAGAGGAAACAATAATGGACGAAGCGAAAAACTGTTCTTATAGACGAAATGTATTGACGAATTTCTCTCACTAAGCACATGAAATGTGCGTGAATACTGTTATTAATTTGTAAGTATTTTTCGTCGTGGAAAGGTTAGGGAAAATAGAAAAATAGATGTGGACGCATCAGAGCCTCAGCTCTTCCTTAATTCTATTCATACACATTTTGTCAATCGCCTCATATCATGAATTCTATATAATCCTAATTGAAGCCATTTACAGTGTCCCGATTCTGAATTTTCCAAAATTCGCGCCTCAGCAATTTTTTCGTGCCTGCGGCAAATTATCATGAATTATTTTTAGTACATGGAGCATAAGCGAACGTTCGTGACCGCCATTATATGTTAATACACTGCTTTATTATTCGTTGATATCAAGATTAACTGAATTATATTTTTCACAGTTGTACGAAAGTGAATATTTCATTGATTGAAAAGAAGAAAAACAAAATAAATCCGATCAATTTTGTCTGGTTGAAATTCCGATTAGGAAATTCATAGTCCAACATCTCGATTCATCGCTCGCTTTTCGTTTTATCAGCTCTCGAAACACCTCATATTTCTCCTAAGCCACTCATTTTTGTTCATTCTTCATAACGTCTCGATATGAAGAATGAACAAAAATGAGTGAACAAAAAAAGCATACAATACTTCTCAAACATGTGATTCACTGCTTGTTGCATTTTCAGCATTTCATTTCGAAACTGCAACCTTAGCTTGCTAGATGCTACTTTCTCTCTCCAGACGGAGAATACGCTTCATCGCCCGTAGATAAAATTTGTTGACAATTGCGGCCTTAGTCGATTCTTGTTTGAGGTTTTATCTCTTTTTTAGTAACAATGTCTATAGCAGCAACATAAACTGTTGCTTCATATCTACGTTTGCAAGAGAAATGACCATTATCGCCTAAGCTCATTTCATCAATGTGCGGAACTCTATTCGGAGTCGACTTGCTTTCAACCGCAACCAGATCCAAGGAGTCATTGTCCTCCGTTCCAGCAGAGCTTTGTTGAAATCAAGCTTCACTTTCCAATGAACTTCTTTCGTCAGTATTGACCCAATGGTCGAAGTAGCAACTCGCTTGGTTGTGAATGAATGAATGATTTAGCGTCACTGCTCCCCCATACTGAGTGCTTGGACGGTGCTGTCATAGACTTAATCTGGAGCGTTGTGATCTTTTAGTCTAGAAACCCTTCCTGACGACTTCCCATTACACCTCTGCTTCAGAAGATCGCTCGGCCAAGCATTTTACCACTGTGCCACGGAGACCACAAATGAAGCTTTAACGTCACTACTTTAACGTCAGCATGAATACATGAGGCTTGGACGGTGCTGACATAGTCATACTTTTCTGGAGCGTTGTAGTACTTTTAGACTTTTCCTGCCGACTTCCAATGACACTTTCGGCGCTCGATCACTGGACCAAAAGATCGCTAGGCCAAGCTTGTCCAAGGTAGGCCAAGGCGGTGTTCATAAGTCAGGACAAAATTAGATCTCAGCAACAAGCATGGAAATTTCTACTTCAAGAACTCCAAAAAAGACGAGGTGATGGAGAGGATGTAGTGATATATAATGGAAACATCTGTCCTCGCGACTCTTTGAAGAATTTTCGAATGTGATTTTACGTGAAAAGCGATATCCCACATTTTTACTGATGAATGCTAGATCACTACTTGGCAAATTTGACGAACTTCGTGTTTTGGTATCTAGGCTGAAACCTGGTTGCATCGCTGTGACTGAATCATGGTTATCGGATGACAATCCGGACTATCTTTTCGTGATGAATGATTACATTTTATTCAGAGCAGATCGAATTAATAGGAAGGGAGGTGGCACATGTATTTGGATCCATCGTTCGTATAACCCCATACAGCTAAATTTATCCAAATTCGAAGTGATCGACTACTTGGCAGTCGTATTACCATCATTAAATCTGATGATTCTGTCCATGTACATTCCTCCAGGTCTCTTAAGGTCGATTCACACGGACTTTATGAGCTGTTTGACTTCATTCACTGATTCTTTTCTAAAAGTAAGAATCATAATACTGGCATAATATTTTGTGGAGATTTTAATGACTTTCCAATCGATTTCTTCTATGAGACCTTTACATGCTCAACCAAAGTCAAATCTCCAACACGCGGCCACTCCATCCTTGATCACATATTCATTACTGAAAACATAGAGGCACATTATCCTGATGATGCTTGTATTGGTCCTCCTTTGGGTACATCAGATCACAACAGTGTTTTACTTTCATCTTCATCTGCTCCTGTGATGGACTGCGTTCAGAGGAAAGTTGTTTATGACTTCCGGCATCAGAATATTTCTAAATTTTTGCAAAATATTAGTTCAGCGGACTTTAGTTCTCTCTTCAATGCTGCCTCTGCAAACGATAAATGCCACGCCTTTTACAGTATATTCTATTTGGCAATGTCTCACATTCCTCGAAGAGAAGTAATGATGCGGTCTTCAGACAAACCGTGGATTACCCCTATGTTGAAATTACTGATCGACGATCGTTGGAGTGCATACAGAACAAGAGACTGGGAAAAGTATAAATCATTGAGTCTCAAAGTGAAGCAAGAGATCATGAAAGCCAAACAATCATGGGGAGACAGACTTTTAAACTCCCAAAGGAACGCATGGGCGATTGTGCGGGAAATTCAGGGCAAAAACATCAAAGTTGTTTCGGATACGATGTTCACTCAGCAATTCATCGATGACCTCTCTGCTACTTTTGAAACCAATTTCAATTCTGATACTGATTGTAATATCACGGGTATATGCTATGATAGTCCAAAATGGAGCTTGCAGTTTGATTGGCATGACGTCTTTACCATGTTAAAGAAACTCCCAATGAAACAATCTGTTGGCCCTGATGAGATTCCAGCGAGGCTATTGCGTTTTTCTGCAGATTTCATCTGTGTTCCACTTTGTGACATTTTTCAGACATCAATAAACACCATGACTTTCCCTGATTTATGGAAGTGTGCCTACATCCGTCCTATTGAAAAGAAGACTAACTCTACGGTGAAAGACTTTCGGCCTATTTCTCTGACTCCAATCATCTCTAAAATTTTCGAACGCTTGATTCTCGCTGAGATGAAGAATGAATTCATTCGTTTCTTCGACGACGAACAGCATGCTTTTCGACCTCATGGCTCGACAACAAATGCCCTTATCGATATTCATCAAAGCATCATGAAGTTCAGAGAGTGTCAATGTTTTTGGTCTACGGATTACGTGTTTAGACTTTGAGAAAGCATTCGATAAGGTTCACCATAATCGTCTGCTCAACGTCCTCGCGTCTTTTGGTTTTAATGACGGCTTCATTGCTTGGTTAACTTCATACCTCAAATCCTGTGTTCAAAGAGTGCATGGCAATGGTATTATTGGTCCTCTGGTGAAAGTAGAGTCGGGTGTCCCGCAAGGGAGTGTACTTGGTCCCTACCTTTTCTGCATGTACATGGCCACATTGAAGCTTCAAGACGACTGCGCTAGAATAGTGAAATATGCCGATGATGTCACTCTAATTGAGGCATTTACCATGGATCGGTCACCACATTGTTTACACCGAATTCAACAATGGGCAGAGGCCTATAAGATGACTCTAAATCTAGAGAAATGTAAGCAGATCATAATCAAGAAGTCAAAAACTGCATCAATTCCACTATATGACGATATTGTTCTTTCTGAATCATTTCATATCTTGGGTGTCTCGTGGAATAATCGTATGTCATGAGAAGACCATTTCAGTTACGTTGTTCTCTCCGCTTCGCGCCGCTTGCATGTTTTGAGAGTCCTCAGACCATTTGTAGCGAAAGAGAAGCTTTTCACCGTGTTCAATGGCATGATCCTTTCCCTCTTACTTTATGCTACACCGTTATTCGGCAACATTTCTAATCCGATTTCGCTCAAACTTCTTCGGGTATTGAAGCGCGCGCATCACATCATCTGTGAAGACAACTGTGAATGCTCAATTATGCCTTGCTTGAATTCTCGTCGTGAAACTTTGACGCTGAGACATTTCAGAAAGTGTGAATTCCCGGATCATCCGCTGCATCATCTTTTACCAAACAAACTACCTGTTACAGGGCATCATCGTCTTCCTTATTGGTCAACCGCTAAACATTCTAAATCGTTTCTTCCTTTTGCCTGCAAATTGTATAATGCGAAGCTGTGACATTTTATCATCCGTAAAAGTATTACTTATGTAATTTCTGATTTTCATTTCTTCAATATAGTGCTTATTATTATTATTATATTATTAAGCACTTAGCCACTGTGCCACGGAGACCACACTCCGTCGCTATATGGTTGTGTAGCTATAGAACCGAATACCAAGTAAACCAAAAGCTTAGCGGCGCCTTTCATGGAAAAAGTGTCCTCCAGAAGCTACAGGAGAAGTACCTCAGCAAGAAGAAAGACCTATGCGCCAATTTTGTCTGTGTGCACCTAAGACGGTCTGCGGTGGATCATGAGGAAGCTTTACTATCTCTGGCAATCTCCACCATTCGATGAATGCCTGAGCACTCAGAGTTCGTGATGATCTGTGACAATGCAACTACTGAAAAGTCTACGGACAACTTCATCAAGGCTCGTTCCTACGCTTTTTCCTCTTTACCATCGTCATTGAGGCTATTTCACAAGATTACCGTCGAGAATTTTCAAAAGGAATCCTCTAAGCAGATGATCTGTCACAACATCGGACTCAGTCAAAGGCCTAAAAGCCTTTCTTCTAAACAGGAAGACGAAAAATGGAACTCAACACTAACAAGACCACGTTTATTAGAAGCCGAGATGCTCAAGAATTAGTGGAAGTTGAAGGGAGGTCTTCCTATAGTGTCTGCATGAAATATGTGAGATGGAACTCGATTCACTGCATCACTTCCAAAACAAGTGGTACACAGAAGTACAATTTTGTCCATTTTAGGTGCTGATACTCATTTTAAGTGCTGGAGTTTCATAAGAGAGCAACACACATAAAAACTACAGGTCACCGAGAAAGTAATTGGCGATGAATTAGTATCGCCTGAAAAAGTGGGAATAAGTAATTAGATAAATTAGTATGAGGTGGAGACAGACTTTGCTATTTTGGAGTTGAACTTAGAAGATGAGGAATTTGTAGTGGGACAGTAACTGACAGCATAAAACGCGTCGAAGCATTTCCACTACGTATTGAATATCTGACGAGACATTTATTTATCTGAGACGCAGAGGTCAAGTCTGCAAGGCATGCTTAAGAAGCATATTGTCGAATGCTTCTGATATATGGCCAATCAAACAAAACATCTAACACGCCTCACTTTAAACGAAAACTAAAATCATGTGATTCATATTTACAGTAAACAGAAAACAATCGTACATAATATATACTAAAACTGTGATTTTCTGCTGACAATGATTATCTCCAGAAGCGCCTAGACCTCTTAATTCCCGCATTCGCGGCTAAAATGATCACTTTGGCGACATAATCGGGACACTGTATTTGACTTGCCTAAATCTTGCTGATAAATGGGATTCATCTTTGCAGTAGTGACAGATTTCTCTTTTCAGATTCCGACAGTGATCAAATTCACAATTTTTTAAGATGTCAATCAAACCGCTCAACGATTGGCATCTCACAGCGATGTATTTTTATTGTACATGAAAAAGAAAATCAGTTAATACTGAAATTGATAAATAATTAATAAATGAACACTTTGTAAGCTCACATCATATAGAAAATAGACATACACCAAATTCCTACCAAACTTTTTACGAAAATGAAGCTGTAAAACCGCGGTCTCCTGCATATGAGAATGACTCGGTGTTAGACGATCAAAAGTTGAAGAAAGGGTAGCTTGCGGTAGAATGAAAATCACCACTATAAACGAATCATCACCATTGGACCACTTGTTGGCCGCCAATGAAAAGCATCATTCTGCTCTTCAAAAGCGGATCACATGATTACATGTGTGTTAACATTGGACACAACATTAAAAACGCCATATTAAGACCGGAATTGCCTACTGGATGTCATCTGAGGCTTTGCATCTTTATTTCCGTCAACCACAATTGGCTCAGCCCATAGGGTAAGTATATATAGGTAGAGTGTCGAATCAAAAGTGTTTGTATACAGTGAAAATTTTTAAATGAAAAGATTTAGTTTTCTACGGATATTATGTTCTTGTGGTCTGTGGTCCAAAAAATTATATGAGCAGTTTTGAAAAAACTAAATGTTTGCAAATTCATTATACTACCGACATGAAGCCCCATTATAAGTAGTTTGAATTAAGTTGGATATCAAAAGGAATGAATATTCGCTAACAAGCAATCCTCATTAAGCGGAAATTAAGCTGATGATCTAGGAACTTTCATGAACCACCTTGTAATGCGACTCCCTGTTTCAGGACTCAAGTTTTCAAGGAAAAGTGAAGATATCATTGTGCTTCTTAGCTGAGATGTTATGTTTTAATTCAATTTTCAGCGGCATGATTTTATGATTCACAAAGCGACATTTCTTGAATCTGAATAGTGATGTGGACCCATTAACATCTTTTCAAGTTATTTAGCCTCCTTGATTATGATGTTTTGCTCTTTCAGTGGTAGTTTGTGATGTGATCCACACTTAATAAGATAATCTTATTATAATAAAGCTGAGCTTTTGCAATGCTAACCCATCGAATTGCTAATTTAACAAACCATATTGCCTCTCCAAATTGACACGAGATAGAGGATTTATGGGATACTAGTCCTTATTCTGTATTGCTATCATGATCAGTCAGATTCGTGTTAACTTCTCCAAAAGTGCAAAAATTTCGAAATCTCACAGGTAGCACTGGGTCTTGACTCATGTTCATTTAATGAAATCGAAACTGTATACACATTGGGGATTAAATAAATGCTGAGTTACTACTCTACCTAATATGCCTACTCCATGGCTCGGCCAGAATAAATAAATGCAGAGCAGCCTGCTGTACAGTTCTTCAGCTTGTTCACTCATTCTCGATATTTTAAGCTACGTATAGTTTGGGGCATTCTGTACCGCTCTGACAAGTCCCTGTGGGGACAGAATGGAGCGTCTATGGTTTCCCAGGAAGCTTTGTGCTTAGACTGTTCAAGTCTGAGGACATCTTTCCACATGCACACACAATGGGAAGCATGCACTTCTGAATTAGGAATGATTGGTTGTGAGGTTTTACAGTAGCGACGTCAAGTAGCCTTTTCGGTCTCCCTCTCGATTTTTCGCTTTACACTTGGACAACTCATCTTCATAATTTTCTCTCAGTGACCGAATTACCCATGAGCTCTGTATATATATGCTGGGATACTGTGTATGCTCAACTTGAGCCGAGTTTGATGGTGCAAGAATCGTCTAAACAGCCAGAGAGGGAGTAAAGCTTCAGTATTCAGGATGCGTTAGAAGCTTTGAACAATGTTTCACGATAAATCAATTGTGCGTGTTTCTTAAGTTATACCACCTATAAAAGAATCTTGGTTGCTGACTGGAAGACTTTCAAACTTCATGGCTTTGTATGAACAAAATACACTCTTAAAAAAAATGGTTTCCTGGAAAACCAATTTTGGTTTTTCAGCCTGTCCCGGGGGTGAAACCAAATATGGTTTTCCAGAGAACCAAGTGAAATTGGTTTTCCGGAAAACCAAAAGTCATCGGTTTTCTGGGAAACCAAAATTGGTTTTTCAGCTTTATATCTTGGTTTTCTGGAGAACCAATATCGGTTTCACGAGTGACCCGATATTTGTTTTCGATAAAATTTAATATATATACTAAGTAATAGGCTTAATATAATAATAGTATAAAAAATATTATTAATTCATTTTTATAATATAATTCTGATATGCTCTAATATATTTACTTCATTCGTGCTAATATCATTTTAAAACAACATGCACAAATTGTTGGCTGAGCATAAAATAAGCTCAATAAAGAGTGCAAAAGAATTATTGTGAAAATGTGTAAAAAATGCGTGAATACTCAAATGAGGTATTTTGAAGTTTACAATTTATCTAAAACCATACAAGATTTCCCAGAAAAGTCCCCGAAACGTCAAGAAGTCATTGTTTCTTATTTTTCACTTTTTTTCAAGTCAAGCTTGCATAAAATAATACAAGAAAGACGAGGGACGATGTCTTTAGTCACAAAATTCCCCATAAAGTTGAGACATTTGCTAATCTTCTCCAAGAAAGTAAATAAAATCACAGATAGGCCTTCCGCAGGATGCACGCCCAACTAATCCGGTGCAGCGCAAAAAGAACCACGTCGAATTTTTCGATGCCAATACTCGTTGCCACTGGAGTGGAACTCGCTACTGAAAAAAGGAAAAATAATTTCAGAGGGTATATCCTCAATATTAGGACTGTGTAGAAGAAGCATTTAGGGAATTACGGAAATCTAGTACGATGTTATTGAAAAGGTGTGTAATAAAACTCAACTATGAAATCAATGTTTGTTGATGCGAAAATAATGCCATATAGGCCTACACTGTCATAAATGATATCACATACAGTTGAAGCTCGTTAGTTCGAACACGGATAATTAAGATTTCGGTTAATTAAGATCATACGGCCGTGGCATTTTTTGTATCGTTTGCATATATAAACTGATGTTTAATTAAGAATTTTGATAATTCAGAGATTGAAAATCTGGAATGTATGGTCTTAATTAACGAGCTTTGACTGTAGTGTAATCAGAAATAATGATAGGCATTAAATTTCTCAGACAAAATTTTGTACACCATTAGCGGCATGCACATATAAAACGACGCCATGTGAACAATACACCACAAGAAGAGCTTTTCTGTACAATAAGCGGCATGCAAAGTAAATTCGGCTGTTAACAACAAAAGAGAGTTACGCATTATACCATGCAAAATAAACTCCTCTACCAAGTAAGTGGCATGTTGGGCTTGCACAAAACACGGCGAAATCAAAACCAATTAATGAGCATGCAAAAGCAAACATTTTCATGCAAAATCAGCACGAATTAAACGGCAAAAATTGTTTACTGCAGCTACTGTAATTTGGCGATGATATATACGTGTACATTAAATGACACTTGTTCTTAACTGAAAGTGCAAATGTAATAAATAAGTAAATAAATTTTATTTATTTATTTCTTGCATTTGCACTTTCAGTTTTGAACAAGTGTCATTGATGTAACTAAGTTTCAAGAATTCATTTATTCATGATTTCCAATGTATGGGGCAAATTGGAAATTCATCAAGGCTAAAATTAAACTTGTATAAAGCTACAATGTTCAGCAGATAATATAGGACTTCATATATATTCTACAAGGCTATAAGGCTGGTATAATACATCATATTAGTTAGACATAGGGATTTGTAAAAGCTTTGAAAAGTGGTCGAGCATGAATATGAAATCATTCGTATAGGCCTACATGTATTGTAAGCGATCTCTACATATACAGGTATGTAGGTTACAAACAGAGTAGTCACGGTAGTCATGAGATTTAACGACAAAATTGCTAGATGCCCGAATAATTTATAAGGGAATACTTACATGAATACTCATATCCATTCATAATTAAATAAAGTATTTTAAGATTGAATTGCAAAGAGTATTTAAGCATGTCAGCTATACAGTACATGAAGGACTGTTGGAAACAATTGTTAAAATCTTCTGATATACTCACGTTTTTTGTGGATCATATGTAATTTCATACATAATGCAATGAGGGATAAACGTTGAAAACAGCAAAAACAAATTTCACAGTACCACAAGAAATAAGATGACAGCACGTTTAAGTCACTGCACATGACACGGTCACTAGAACAAATGCGTCAATGAAGGAAGAAAATCAGACTCACCTCATTCTTGACGTCATGGAGACGACACAAATGTAGATCCTCGAAACCGATTGTTTTTCGTATAGAAAGACTTTGCTACCATTAAATCATTGGCAATTTTATTAATGATTTATTACTTTGTACATACATCTGTAAAAACTTATCAAAGAAGTATGCTTTCTGTTAAAAGCAAAGTGTCACGTAATATTTTCCCTTTGGAGAGATTCCGCTCGCTAAATTTAGGCCAAGTCATCGCAGCGAGATAAGAGAGCGCGGGGAATCACGATACATGTATGTGCAGCAGTGAATGAAAGAGAGTTAGCCTTCATTAGATGATAAAGAAGACACCGGAGTGTTAATAGAGAGAGAGAGAATGATAAAATTCCTTAACTGCCCAACATTCAATTCTAAAGTAGAGTTTTTGTGTTTAATGAGTCCATGAAATTTAAATTTCTGGTGTGAAATGAAAATGTGAAATACAAATAGGCTGGGAATAGGTCCTAAGCAGCACAACTTTGAACACTTCAAATCATCCTCAAATAATCCATCATTCATATCACTATTGATAGATCAGGATTCCGCGTGGTTAATAATCTAATATACTTTTTGGGAAATCAGTAGTTCTGCTATCACTAGTATGAATGTCCGTCTACAACTCTACACAAACGAGGATCTGTCAATAGATCTCCTTCGACATGCAATAGTATGTAGAAAATCAAATTTGGTTTCCACGACACTTAACCCTTACCGTACCAAGGCTCATAAACCAGGATTCATCAAAAATCAATTGCATTTTCATTAATTGGTCGCAATCATTTGATTGTTGCTGTCAAACGTTGCAATTTTTATTGATTGCCTCCTGCATCAAAATTGATCTGCTGGTTGACCCAACCCAATATAATTGCAAACCAAACTGGTTTTCTGGACAACCGTTTGGTTTTCCAGAGAACCATTTGGTTTCCCAGAAATCCTTTTGGTTTTCTGGAGAACCAGTTTGGTTTTCCAGAGAACCATTTGGTTTTCTGGAAATCCTTTTGGTTTTATGGAGAACCAGTTTGGTTTTCCAGAGAACCGTTTGGTTTTCTGGAAATCCATGTGGTTTTCTGGAGAACCAATTAAAAACCAAAATTTTTTAGAGTGTAGGCACCGTTGTTCTGTAACCACTATTTGCCACTATCGCACTCAGATGAGAGCAATGAAATCCAGATTTGGTAAAATTCCTTCTTGATCCTGACGACCACTCGGTTTGCTTCTCACTCTCTTTCTTCTACTACTTTTATACATTTATTGGAATCCTCATTTCCAACTGTCTATCTCCTGTAACGGTGATTTCCTGATGTGCTCAAGGAGGCTCGCACCTGGATTTCCAACCACTTCTACAGACGAATAGTATCCGTTATTCGTCAACTTAAGTCAACTTTTGAGGATGACGATCTGAGTCAATGTGCGAAAACCTCTTGACGGACCCATTATGGTCAATTTATATTACTTTTACTCATTTTGTTTTCTCTGGAAAGAGCAAAATTCAAGTGATTATCGCTTGAATTTGGATCTTTCCAGAGGAAACAAAATTATTCCGATTTTAAATTTTACCAAGCATGCTTTTCAAGTTTTTTATTTCTTTCGAATCAAGAAGCTTATAAGCTCGAATCATATCATATTTAACAAAATAATGTATATAAATATCAAACGAAAATCCATTGCGTGAAGTTGACAATAATAATAAAACGATGAAATTTCAAGGTATAGAAAAAGTAGACCACTGTTATGGAAAATTACGAACAAAGAATTTTCGCACAAGGCAACTCTAGAAAATGTTGAAAGGACACTTCACTTCTTTCAAAGATATGAAAAGACTACATCATCGTAAATGACGCAATTATTTTTAGAAAATTCATTGCTCAATCACCCAATACGTGTAAACAAATGCACTTGATTCTTTCTTAGGAAATAGTGCAATGGAACGTTACAGTAACGATCTCTCAGCATATTCGATTTACATGTAATTAGAGTTATGCGTGACCGAGATGAAATTGAATGTGACAGAGACCTAGAAGGACGCATAGGATTTTCAAAATGCTATAGATTTTTTATTCCAATTCTGAAAGGCTATTAACTGTATAGAAACAGAGTGATTTGAATACAAAAATTAATGGCTTCAGTTCTTGACATATTATCTTGCTTTGGAAGTAGATACTGGATTTTTGCTTGGAAGGACCAACCCTCATAAAAAACATAAAAGGTCATTGACACAGTCTGGGTGTCCTAAACATCAGTGGCGTCCCGTGCGCCCAGACAATAGGCCTTCACTCGGCATTGGAATACTATTTCTATACCAGACATTTTTTATGTTACAACATTAATTTTCATAAAAGTTGAATTCTTAATGACAATTTCCCGAACATTTTTTAAGGCCAAGTGAATGTGCACATGAAAAGTGATTGCTCATGTCTCTTAACCGCCTTACTCAAAGAACAGATTACTATATCCCCTCTCTGTCCAGACCGCATTTTCTCGAGAAAAAAAGGAGGCAAGGTCAACAGTTTCTTGCGTTTCTCATGGCCGGTCAGCCGCTCGCATGTTTGAAATTTTGATGCATTAAAATGTCTTGTGTATTTCTTATTTCTTTCTCTATGAGTACTTTCAATTTTTATATCAGGTGTTGGCCTACCTTACTTGACGACTGTCATCTTTTCAGTATATTCCCTTCGGACGAAAGGCGTAGTTATGATCTCATCTGCAGTACTAAACATAGTGTCACATCAATCACGTTAAAAAACAAATCATGGAATTCTGCCGAATCTGGGTGTTCGAGTCAAATGCATTACTCTGCATTCATTGGAGAGCGCTCATCATCTGATCGCAGTCTTGTCTGAACGTCAGCCATCTGCTACTGTTGACGTAGTAGCCTCTCTCACATTAGGCGAAGCTAGGAACAATTGGGTTGCGCTTCCCTTCATATATTTAGATACCGCGCCTCGATCAAGAATCGCGTAGTATTTCATTGCAAAAATTGGAGAAGGCAAAGCATTATGTCTATCGAGAAAGCCAATATTGGCACGGGTGCGTGCGCTTACTGCCTCACACGCACACAACTCTCTTTCGCTCTGTATGAACATCAATGCTCCGTCTGAACACACGACCAGCTGATGTGTCTTATTGTTCGAAGAAAACAGCTGTGATTCGAGCACGTGCTGCAAAACTGTTCAACGAGGCTGAGCGTCTGACTTTGAGAAGGAAAGCTGTGCACAGCTGTCACAAGAAGCTATCGAATTTAAATGAATGATGACACTTTTCACTTTTATATTTGTTGGAAAATTATTTTTGAGGATGCGCCGAAGGCCTCGCAGGTACGGAGAAGACGCCACTGCTAAGCATGTTGCACTTGTGCAGGATTGCAGCAGATGCTAGGAACCGGATAGCTATATGTTCATGATTGAGCGTTCTCCAAGCATTAGACTTCTCATTACTGTTATTAATTAACGATTGAATGTAGAAATAATATTCATAAATCATCTTAAACAAGCTTGCATTTCAGTACTCAAATTCCGCTACAAAGGATATATTATGTATTTTCTTTATTGGTATGATATAAAGCTGAGGTCGAGTGAGAGTTGACAATGCACGAAGGTTGCGTCAACCTAGTTATAGGCTGGGTCGAGCCAAAGTCATAATGTAAAGATACTTATGAATGTTGGCTTCGATTTTCTTGGTTTTGATTTTTATGAATGTAAATATAATACACATCTATACTGCTTTAGCATAAAAATTGAATCAGTAACATACTATTCGTATTGAAAAGAAAAAGTATCTATCACGTTGAAAAGTAGCTGGTCTATTACGATGGTAATGAAATGCTACTGTTCTACCAATGACGATTCGCTTTAGAATTAGGTAGTCACTTGGTTATGCGGAATTCATCGGAAAATTTTGAATTTAAAAAATGAAGCGCCTCGCATAAATTCCTCAAGTGATGAAAGGGGATATGATTGTCCATATAAGAATAATCGCTTCAATTATGAAGTGAGCAAAATACATTATCAGCTATATTAGAAAATTTCCTAAAAATCACGTCTTTTTTGATGTCACATTATCTTTAAAAGCTTCCATTGGTTTGATTATTCTAATTCTTTCGAATATTGTTTTATAGTACGTACTTGTGTAGGATATGCCTGTGCTGACTTATTCACAAAAACCCAGTGCGCGTCTCATTATTTCGAATGATATTGAAACACAATTTGGGATTAAGTGGGGTTAATATAATTAAGGGGTCAATTGACTACACGGTCCTTCTAGGTACAAAAATAATCTGTCTTTCATAGGTCAGTGAACGTTAACTCAAGTAAGATCATTAATGAGAGTTCATGATCAGTTTAGTAATTGTGTCATATATGCATGAAAACTGATTAATATTATCGAAGGAACATTTCCATAATCGAATCTCATCCGCAGTTGCAAGAGGGAGAGACAGGCAGAGGACGACGTGGTGTCAAGTGGTGGAGAGGGGCATGCGAGCAGTCGAATTGACGAAGGCTGATGCCCCACGTAACCGTGGAAGAACGGGATGAGTGAGTGATCTGTAGGTCTCATAGTTGGCGCACTGATGGAAGGTTGGCTATATCACAGTTAATTGCACTTCTGAGTCAAGTCTTGCTATTTTATCACTTTCACTTGAAAGAAACAAGTACTACTGGAATCTTGAGATTGAATCCCTTGACAAAAAAACGGTAAAATCAAATACAAACAAGGGGACGGATTTGAAAATCTTTAACCGCTAAATACCAAATAAGGCAACAAAACTGAAGCATCATTGTCTTGAAAGATAGCAAGAGCGCATTAGGGTGCATTTCATAATGGTACAAACTTGTTTGGACCCTCCTTTACCGCCTGTCATCTGACTCAAATCGTTGGTCACAATTGGCATAAGATGTAGGACATCAAGTCTGAAAAGCAACAATGAACACTATGATGATCATATAATTCATAGAAAGTGATCAAGGCTTACTTCTTCGATTCTTCGTCACGCAGAGCTTCACAGAAGGATTGTATAAACCAGCTACCTTTCGACCTGTTTCTATGGGAGACGTAGGAAGCGACAGTAGAACATGCAATGAAGATATCGACTTCTTCCGGAAGCTCCTTTTCACCATCCGTATCTATTTGATCGTCTGGTAGGGCATCATCTCGGTCCTGCATCTTGAAGGCTGCAAAAAAAATATCAATGACTTGAATTTATGTGATTTTAATTGCTAATTCATTATTCGTACTTGTTAACGTTTCAAAACAAGTTTACGGTAGTTTAATTTAAGCACTGACCACCTGAATGTCAAGTCTTATGTTGGGATTTTTCTGAAACAGAGTATCGGAAAACTTGACCGTTCTGTGAACTACCTTGCGCTGAGAGAGAGTTGTTAGAAGAGTCGGAGTTTTGATGCACAATGTACAAAGAAGAATATAGTTGTGCCGACAGTCTGCGGAATCAAATTATACTTTAATTATCTGAAAAGATCAAATTCTCAGGGAAAAGTTTTAATTTGGACGCCACTTTGTTCAACGGAAAATTCCGACGCTCGCCTGGTCATGGCTCAGTCGAAGATATCGTTGAACAACAAACCACAAGTCAGAATAATCAACATCACTGAACAGAAGTCTGCAAGACAGCATGTTGAGGTCATTTGCCTTGTCCAATTCTAGCCTAAGCATAACCTATTAATTATTAACAAGCTAAATTCCGTAGATTTACTACATCACATGATTTAAAGGGTAAATGTATGTGACACCCTTTTACAGCAATACCAATAAAACGTCCGATTTTACTGAAATAGATCTTATACTTAGCGACACATTTTCCTTGAAAATGAGATGCAATAATCCAGTGGATAATACAAGAGATCCTACTAGATTGCATTTCCAGAAGACTATTATGTCGGTATATACCGATATATCAAGCGTCTTTACAATCTCAACTATAAAATTTGTTCTAAAACAATTGCAACTCGTAAACAACTACAAAGATGTTGAACGAATTGTAATGGATCAGGAAAAACAACATAAATGAAAAAAAATTGCAACTCTTAGATATTGCTTGTGTGTATAAACGCATAGAAAAATCTGCAAAACAATTAAAATCTCAGCACATCATGGTGTGAGACGGCTACCATAGAACACACACTTAGGCATTTCTAATCATCAGTACAGGAAAATGCTATTTGGCTAGAAGAAAACCAAGCAGAATACATTTTTACGATAAAAATTGAAATTTTTGACAATTTTTACTTAAAATCGCTCTTGCTCAGGGCTAGAAGAATTCTAAAGGTAGGTGTTCTAAGTGAGCCATATGTCAATGAATATTATGCTTGAAAAAGATCACGAAACTTCTAAAACATGTTCAATACAACACATGCTACAAAACTTCGCACTGTTATCACACTTAGGATCTTGGTAGGCTACATGGTAAAATTTGAAATATTTTGAAAATTACAAAATTAGCTTTCAAAAGTTTCCGCACAAGAGTAGCCTAGGCCCATACATGTAAAATCATGTCGATTTTTTATAATGGACTTAGTTAAGCAAAATTTTGGAATATTGTGTCTTGTCAAACACATTCTGAAAACACTGGTAAATACTAATTTGCAACATCACGTCAGCGCATCACTGAATGTAACGATTGTGCAAAGCAGGTTGTTCAACAGGACGAAGCAATTTGCTCGCCACATCAAATGATTCTGCGTTTTTATTTGTTGACAATTTTGTTATCAGTTCATACTAAAAGGACATCGTATATATATTCATAATTTCATAATACACGTGAAATTTACGTACACCCTAATAACTATAGCTCCGGAACGGAAATTCGTGACCACAACACGCTTCAACGGAAGGTTTATTAAATAATATTTTTTCGGTAATTCATGAAGAGGGCACACATTCAACATCTGGCTCAGGGCAGGTGTTGCATCTGCAAGACCCTTGCCGGCGTCCATGGTCCAGGCATTCCGAATTGCGAACCAATGAATAATTCAGCATCCATTACATGTATTTATTTTCGAAAAATTGAAGAAAACCTCATATCCCGGAATTATTCTCAATATCCCCTATATCACGAATGGAGGTAACCCTGGTTTCCATTTGTTATACGAGGAACTGTCTCATAAGCGAAGTGCTCCTGTTTTACCCACAGAACTAGAATCATAAACAAAATATTTAATTCTGTGGTTTTACCTCTCTACGGGCTACAAATCTGCTTTTAATAAATCAGGTATACTCACTTGCAAGACCACATTTGTCACTTATCCTATCTCTGCATTAAAACAGGGCTTCAGTATGTTGGTCAAACCAGACAACCACTCTATGAAAATTAATGGATACCATAATAATAATAATAATAATAAAGTCTATATTTACTGAGGATGACATTGGTAACATCAGCTAATATGAGATGGTCCTCATACCGAAAATACAATTTTGCAGGTTCAATAAAAACCAATCATAAAGTCAAAAGTTTTCAAAAAAAGATAGCCAAGTAGCAGCGTTTAAAACATGCAACAGAGTTCGATTCTCGAATACCTCTAGGACTCAAGTTATATAGCTCTGGACCACGAACCAAAACTGTCATCCTCCTAAATTTTGTCTTCATTTTAGGAATCTGCAGCTCGTCATGCGTGACAGACCGAGTAACCTCATCCTGTCTCTTTCCAGTAAAAAGTTGCTGCAGATACACTGGCGCATGGGAATTGACCGCTTTGTACACTATCATTAACTATTTGAATTTCAGTCGATCATCTATTGGCATAATTCGTAAGTCCTTGTATAGTTGTCTGGAGCTTTCTCGTCGAGGACGGCCAAGCATAACACGCAGAGCCAATTTCTGAAGCCTGTGAACGCGTTGTAATGGGCAACTAGGAGTCCCACACGGAGAGACGAAAATCATAGCAAGACTGTATGAAAGCCATAAAAACATTCTTCTTACATGAATTGGAAGACATTGCTTTATTCTACGGAGCAATGCGATATAGCCACTCAAACGTCTGCACACAAGGTCGACATGCTCCCTCCAAGTCAGATCATGATCAATGATGACCCCAAAACTCTGTGCTTTTCAACCATTTCCAATCCCATTCTATCTACTTTTTTACTTCCATATATGCCATCATAGTATTTTGAAAGAAAAATTGAACACGTCTTTGTAAATATTGTTGTTATGGTAGATGTACCCTTGATGAATTCCGTGTACAAATTATTGATTACTTCAATGTGCTTGAAGAAGACACAAAGCGGAATCTGGATGTGAAAGATAATTATTATATTAGAACTCTGAACACAGTATTTACACTCGGTCTGAATAATAGATTATTTGGTGAAGGTTGAGCTTTTAAGTGTTCTATGAACGAATTTCCGTATTTTAGGCTTCTTATTCGACGTTGCAAAAAGAATCATGAACAGAATAGCATCGTAGAGGCAGGAAGAAATTTGTGCAACAAGATGGTCATTGCGGTGAACTTTTTTTTACTTTTCGGACCCTTAAGGCCAATCTTGTTATCATATGGTACTGTAAAGACTGTTGCAATGTTTTGGTGAATTTGTCTAAGTCTCATACGTTCGGTATACGGTAAATTGCTGGATGAGAAATTTGATATGCTACCTGCTTTTCTGAGGTATTGTAAAGGAAATTTAAGAATATTCATGATCATGTAGCCAGTGAGTGCCGGGCTAAGTTGGTTGGTTCTTGTAATAGCCACAGAATCTTTAGCCATCGATCTTTAGAGATAGAACTAAAGGCTATATCGACTTCTACCTGATACTGTCCAGGATTCACATACTCCCAAGATTTTTTCTAAATTAACCAATCCAGTATCGTTAAAGATGTGCAACTATAGAAAATTCCTGAATAATTTTAACGTAGACGATGTGCGTAAGATTTTATTGGAAAAATGTAGGCCTATTTGTGATGATAGGCTGAATTTTGATTCTTTTTACGGGGGAGACCTAACCCCAATGGATATGGCTACATGAATTTACTAGAAACCTGATATCGTAGAAGACAAAGACTCAGACAGCTGATGGGCAAGGGAGCAGAGCTTCGTATACCAAATAATTTCCTAGTATTGATGTGTTGCACAAGAATTTTATTATTTCCACTGTCGATAAAGCATCCGGAAACTTTGAGCTTACTTATAAAAAGTTCTACAATGATGTTCTGTTGAAAGAATTGGGAATTCATAATAGTTCCTTTAAGCCTGTTTGTAAAAATGCTCAACCTCTTAATGACAGCAAGGAAAAAGCAAATCAAAAATGAGAATACTTCTCCGGATACAAATTTTATTGATAGTAGGCTATATGACGTTTCGCTTAAGCAAGCTTGTTCGCGTGGGCATCAGACACAGATTCCGAAAGCTCCAGCAATGCAATATGTTAACTGACAAAAGACCAAAACTCGGTGAAATAATTTATCAAATACAATAAACTACATGATACTCATAATAGTGCAGGAAAATTAGATTTTTACCCCGGCAAAATTAGGAGAAAGCTGGATTTTTGCATATCGATAGTGGTTTACGTGTTCAACTTTAGGTTAAAAGTCCCAAGAAATATACTGTGTGCTTTTCGAGAAAAATAAAAAAAGTAAAATAATACGCATCATACTACTTATATTTTTCAAACTCATAAAATATGATCTCAATGAAATGTACATGCATTAAAAAAGAAGAACAATTCAAGATTTCACAATAGAAATCCTTTATTGGGGAAATCAAGTCCATTGTCATTATTAAGGATTGCTTTCAATGTCATCATAATCGAAAATTCATAATTCACTCATCATCCACAGTGTCCTGAGGTTCTGATGTCGTTTCCCTTGAAACTTCGATGTGTGGTGCATTAAGGCAGAAGTTGCCCAGGCAGTGACCACACATAACTGAGCACGGCAAACCCAGTTTTCGACAACTGCATGCTTTTCCGCATAATGTCTTGCATTTGCAAGAGATGATCTTGAGCACCTTTTCAGGGGCTGGAAGTGACAGAGTCAGAATTGGACTTAGTTGGTTGTCTGATAATTCTGATAAGTCAAAAATGTCAGATCATGGTATGAGCATGCTTCTTTACCTGCTATCTTACTTAATAGAGCGTTCTCTGATAAATTATGTAATCCTTCAAGAAAGTCCGTTCGAAAGTCACAGAAATTTGATGTGATCAGTATAACCAATGACTGATGCGCAAGTAAATGAGCCCGAATTGATCGTTCGTAAGCATGACCAGACATCATTTGATATATGCTGTTCTTTGCATAAACTGTTTGCCACATTTCTTCAATGCCACTTCCTTCCATGATATATCCTATCGTTCCTAAGTAAGACATAAGCAGATGGAAGCCTCCTAAACGAAATATGACAGAGGATAAGATATCATTTTTGTCAGCGGACGCAGTGATTTCAACGGCTTTCAAGTAAAGAGGTTGATCGAATGTGACAATGCAGCATTGCTTTTTAGCTGTGCATTCTTCTGCCGCGAATCTGAGAGCCGAGAAAAGGGTAGTCAAGTTTCCAGGTTCCAAGTTAATGAAGGGAACTGCCATCACTCGACTGGTACTACAAATCGTGCCGTCGTCAACTGCAATTTGCATATAGCCATTCCAACCAACTCCTGAGCTTCCGGTATCAGCTTTAGGTATTATATTGTGGATCCATAACATGTCAAACTTGAACGCCTGGGATTTCTTTATAGCGTATTCAGTGGCTGCGTGGACATTTAGATCCTTGACAAAGATAGTTGAGAGACCTGAAACTTTCGGTTTCCTGTAATGGTGAATTGGTATTTCATTCTTAGACTTGGTCTTTGTCTCTTTGGTAATTCGTGGTATATCAGTGCCTACACTTACGGCAGCTGAAGGAGTCACGCATCGAATACCTCCCAATGCATGAAATGTTCCCATTCAATCTAATGTTCGTGTATTGACATCAGCATTATCGAATACAAATTAAACAAAGCCATTTTCACTTATTTTTTTTAATTGAGTTGACCATGGCTGAGTCTTGATATTTCATGGTTTCTGAGTATGAGCTGCAGAATCCCATACCCGACAAGATGTCAATGAGAAGCCTAGACTCATAGGTTCTGTGTAGGAAAACAGATAAACCAATTTGCAATGGTGATGCGTTTATCTCATCCGCATTTGGGTATTTTGAGCAGTCTAAATACATTTGGCGAATATCCTCACAAATTATCGCTGCTGCAGCTTTCACAATTCTTTCGCGCTCTTTTTGTTCGTCTAAATCTCTGTCAGTGTACCATTTGTCTGAAAGAATTTTATGCGCTGTGTCTTTCAACATGAGAACGTTTACTTTGCCGGGGATCTCAGTTATAGTAATACGTGGACCATAGACTTCAAGAAGCTTCCTCTTTAGATGTCTCTCGGAATGAACGAATTCATTTGCATCAGCAAAGCTTGCCATAATGCTACGCAACTCATGGATAGTAAATTGACAGTCATCATGTTCGTCAATATATTCACATAACGTATGAAAGCTATCTGCAGATACGCTATTCTCAGGCCTACCTGGCTCACATTTGGCTTTCTCTTTTGTGAACTGAACGTAGCAGTCGTGGTGGTAACGACCGTCTGAGGCCACTAAATCAATAACATGGCAAATTCTTTGAAGAACATCATTGCCCCATTCATCATGGCGATCACGTGCTCTTTTTAAGATTGTGTCTCTTATACTCAAGGTGCGTGGCAGATGCACTTTTCTTCTTCTATGAACGGCATGCTTTGAATTGTCAGCTACTGCAAGTTCACCGCAAAACAGACAATATGTTTGCAAATTAAACACCGCTTTGCTTGTCGATCTTAATCGTGGAACAGTAGCGGGTCTACCCGTTTTAGATGGCGCAGTTGTTGGACTTCTACTTCTCTCTCTCTATCAACATGGCGTGTGTACTTTCTCCTGCATTCAATATGAACCGTGATTATACTAACGTTTTTAAGAGCCTCGCCTATTCCATCACATTTGCTATTACTTAGTTCAATAATATTCGCAATGCCTCTTCTAACAGTTACAGTATCCAATAAATATCAGATTCCAACACACCGTGAATAAGGCTGAAGGCCGAAAGATCTTGTGTGACCTGAACTATTTTATTATTTTTTAACCTCTCACCAGAAAAATATACCGAGCCGCACTGAAAAGTGTTTTTTTATTCCTCTTTTAAAAAAGGGATAAAATCAGCGATATCCAATAAATCTAGAGAATCTCCACAAAATATACATGTCATGTATTGCTAATGTCATTGATTTACAATTTACATGCCCTACATGATTTATGATAATGATTCCAGATCAAATGCACGTGAAACAGATGATCGAAAGCCGAAATTTGTAGCAGATCAAATTCCCGCGCTCAATTAGCAGCTTCGCATTGGACATTGCATTTACGTCATTCCATCAGAGGAACCAATGAGAAGAGAGCTGATAGAGCCTTTCCCGTTGAACGTCAAGCGACATCGCTACGATGGCTGTTAC
Source organism: Prostheceraeus crozeri (assembly GCA_907163375.1). NCBI lineage: Eukaryota > Metazoa > Platyhelminthes > Polycladida > Euryleptidae > Prostheceraeus > Prostheceraeus crozeri. The sequence continues at coordinate 103,291 of CAJQUW010014723.1, forward strand.
GCATAGGATGATTCACCAATCATGTGATAAAATTAACTTGATTTAGAGAGAGAAAACTGTGGACAGCACAATGAAAGTTGGCATCTTTAGGACAACATTACTCAAAAAGCACACAACGCATCTCTTGGGACTTTGGACACGTTCATTAACACAGCATGAAGTTTAAGTACACCAAGTTTCAGCTTTCTCCTAATTTTGTCCGGGTTACGCCTTTATTTAGTCTAATTTTACTGTACTATAAAGCTTTGCAAGTAAGATAGTATTGTCAGTAGGAGGACACTCCATATTTGATGGAAATATCAGAAAGTAAAAAAGTAAAAAACACTTTATCGCAAGCGCTTTCGACCGACACCGCCAGTCATTATCAAGCGACTGTTCGTTTATTGTTGGATCAATCAGATATAAACAGTTATGATAGGGAACATTCTAGACCAGATTCATTTACATTAAGACACATTACGAAATCCTAAACTAACAACAAAAATACGCCAATGAGCATGTTACTCCTAAAATTCTGCAAGTAATGCACATCAAGGTAAAAACAAGGATAAAGACGTTAGCTAAAGAATAGAGTCATAAAAAGACCCCAGATCTATCTTGATTCAATGAAATATCAATGAAAATATGACACGCCATAGTTTTGAGATGTCCTCTGTTACTTGGACAAGAGCGAGAGTAGTTGAACCACCTTTTCGATGCGCAAACTGAGTTGGGTCTCCAACTTTGCCAAATTCCTCATCGTACCTCTTGAATAATTCTTGCGGACAGGCATAGATAATAGTGATGTCGGGCGAACTTCAGACAGACTTAGCTTACGAGTCTTTGGCAATGGAGCGATGTCGGCAAATTCGCTGTAGAGTGGCACTTGCTATAGATCTGACATAATGGATTGGCAATAGAAGATGCTAATTTATGATTGAGGGAATTCCATCATAACCTGGTGATTTTCGAGTATTCACTTTGGACAAAAGCATTTCTACTTGGGCCTGATTAAGAATGTAAGGCACGGGATAAGGTAATGGTGACATGGATATAGGATCAGGCTGCAATGAAATCCAATCCAAATGTTAAATGTCTCCAATATATTCTGTAAGTCCTGATCTGAGGAAAATCTGGTCAACCAATCAGGATCTTTTTAAGTTCCAAGTATCTCATTATGTGCCTTCCATATACGTGAACGATAAGCTCCATAACGTCTATTAATTAAAGCTTTAGTAGTCGAAGTAATCCATGGTTTATCGCGATAATTCGATCGGCAATTGCATTAAACTTTCATTCAATGATTTGTGAAACATCTCGCTCATATCGGCTAAGATAAAATCTGAAAAGATTGAATCAAAATCAAACTGCTCGAAATGACCGATAACTCAAGTTTGATTGCCGCAGGTGCCGCACATTAACCCACTTCTCTTCATCTGGAAATCGTTCGACTGGTGCAATATACATTACAGCATGATCGCAGAAAGTCAGAGGAGGATGATACGACGATGTATGATAAAAAGATACAAACTGTTCTGAAATCAGTATTAAATTCAGAGTGACATCACCTGTTGGCTACTTAATCACATTCTCCAAAGAAAAGTTCATTTCAAGGGAATCGGTCCTGTAATAGAGGTAATGTGGTTACTGGCACATTCTCTGTCTACTGAGTTCATGGACTACCCATGAGGGAAATATGCTGCTTTACAGAGACCACCAGAAGTGTTTGCGAATAACTCGTAATAAAAGAAATTCTGACCCTGCTGTCAGAAAAATTTTGTTTCACACGCACATCGAAGTCAGACTTCATCCAAGAACACACTCCTCCACCCTTACGGTTCTTTCGATCAGCACGAGAGAGGTTTTATGCAGGCAAGTCCATAATGCAATCAGGGATAGATTCATTGAGCCATGTTCCTGTTATGCATATGAAATTACAAGGAAACTCAGAAATAAAGGCGAAAGTTGATCAGTTTTGTTCATGGTAGATCTAGCATTTGTGAGAAATATCGATGGGAGGAGTTTGCGGTGTCATTGATATTGTCCATGAACAATTTTATATTGTCGTAGAATGACGTCTTCACCAGCATTGTCTAATCTTCAGCTCTTCCATAAGACTTTGGATTCCACTTCATTCATTATGAATGATTATTGCCGTCTGAAGGATGGTCGAAAGCTCGAACAGCATTCTTCCCTACTACTCTGGTTTTTACTTTATTCTTCCAAAAGACGTTTGTTAGATTACAATTGTGAATGAGTCAGATCAGGAAAAACAAAAACCCCATGATGAGTTGCACTTTCCTATAACTGCTTCGTCTTTCTCAGACGAAGACAAGATTCTTCGTTCTTGAATCGCAACTTTACAGGCCTTGGTCTTCTTGAACCAACCCTTTAACTCGCGAAAGAGAAGCGACATTTTCCACGTCTACTTTCAATCCACCGAGAAGCTCAGAAACGAAATCATTCTCCTGGTACCTGATATCCTTCGTGGACGAAGATGCATGTGGTGCGCCCAATAAGTCGTGAGCCTTTATAGAAAAAGTCATGTTGTCCAAAATTAATTCATTGACAAATTATTACATATCATACACAATTATTTTTCAATGCAACCACCTTCAGCTGCAGTGCACTTCCTCCAGCGAACGGCAATCTGTTGGAAGGCATTTCTAAAGAAATCTTGAGATTTTTCATTGAAAAAACGTTCTACTTCATTCTTCAGTTCTTCTTTTGAATAAAATTTCTTCCCTCGGAGTGCTTGTTTGAGATGTCTGACGGATACAGATGAGTCCAGACGCGGCCACAGTTGCTGATGATCGTTGACTTGTGTGGATCGGGGCGTTGTCTGCCAAAAAGAACAATTCACACACGCGACTTTTTCTTCTCTTCCTTCGCACTTATTGAGCAAGATTGCAGTAGTAGTCACTGTTGATCTTCGTTTCAGCACCCGCGAAATCCAACAGCAAGATATCGTTCTCATCCCAGAATGCAGACATCGATGCTTGTTTATGGCAAGTTGATGGCCGCACTTTCTTGGTTCCAGCCTCACCAGGGAGCTTCCATCCCTGTGACTCTCGTTTGCATTCAGGAAAATAGAGAGAAGTGTAGTTTCATCCATAGTGATGATGTTCCTGAGGAATTGATCTCCGAGTTCTTCATCAAGTTGAAGATTTTCTTGGCGAGAGGCCAAACACTTTGACATCATCTCGGCCGTCAGAAACTATGGCACAAACCTGGAGCAGAGCTTCCTGATGACACATGAACGAAGAAGGGAATGGAACGTTCCTTTCTTTCCTTTCTTCCTCTTCTTAACGTTTCCCTTCACGTTAAGACGTGTTGCCAATTGCCTGGTTGTTATTCGGCGCTCTTCTTTTACGATTTGTTCACGATCTGTAACGGTTTTGTCTTCGTCGATTTCAACTGGCCTTCCTGGTAGTTCGTTGTCCAGAACAGAAGTTCTTCCAGCCTGGAATTCATTGAACCATCTCTTTATTGTCGCCTAGCTGGGATATGCTTCTTGATAGACAGCCATCAATTCCGATCGAACATCGTTTCTTGTCTTCCCTGGTAGGAATAGAAAGCAAATAACGCTACGATGTTGGACGCTGTCCAACATTGAAGTCAGATGAATGAAAATCAAGTCAAACAATGAAAATCGGTCACCAACATCGCAACCTTTTACTTGAATGTCGGCAGTGACAAGAATTCACACTTGATGACATCGAAAGTTATCGATTAGACCATAGAAATCGGATGGATTCGACCCTTCATGAAGCGCTCTTTCCACACGAAGTCCTTCTTTGCATGAAAGTTCTTGCTCAGACAACAATAGATAGCTTCATTGTCAATTACCATTTTACTGAAGGAACGTGTACACAATGCCCTGCTGATGTCAGTCTTTCCGATTCAGTTCTTGCTGAAGGTGCAAATGAATGTTGATCAGAACGGTGTTCACTCAGATTGGGATTAAAATGATCGATATATCCAAAACTATCCCATTAAGATCGAAAACGCAGCACACCTTCAGATTGCAGATGACAATGATATAAAGATACATAGGCAATAACCAGTTGATCCGCCAGACATCACGAAAAACCGCACCAGAGCGAAAGAGATCAAGTAAACACAACTGCCACGTTCGGTAACAAAACGTATGTTGCGTATGAAATGAATCAAAACGCAAAACGCATGAATGTTATGTACACGTCGACAATATCACTCAGTGTCGCATTCGCCTTAGCTATCGCCTTTTTAAGGATATTTGCGATAATCATCACCATGTGCTGCTCAAATTTGTGCCTGACAAGCTGCCTAGAACTTCTAAATTTTATTCTGACTTTTCCCGTACTTCAAACCGTTGCAACTCGTCATTTCCTTTTATGATACATTATGTGAACCAATCAAACTTTTCCTTTAAGTGAATATTTTCTGTAACGACTGATTTTCATTCAATTTCAATAAAGCGGTTCTACTACTATTGTTACGTTAAGTCTAGCTATTGACAATTTGTTGATTCCGTGTCACAGCAAGCAACCAAATTGCCTAAATTAATACTTGATGCATATCAAGCAAAAATGTTTTCTTAAACTCGAAACGGCGTTGAAGCCTAACTAGGTCTTTTTATCTAAAAATCATTTCATTTGACTTGACAGCTCCACTACTTATCTTTTATCGATTAGCCCGATGATCTCTAATCAATGCCAGCAATACATTATACATATTCAATACATCACTTGGATTGCTGTACACTTACACAATTCCATCAAAGAAGCTAAGTGATGTGATTAACTAGTTGTGGGAGGAGGGGTCAGATAATATTGCGTTTTATTGCTAGTCCCAGCAAATGTTCGCGAGCGGACAGTTGATCGGCCACAACACACTCTTCAAATAGAAGATGCTATCATCACCTTGTCGCCGTATATTTATTAACTCAGCAGAATATCAATTCGGATTTAAATTTTCTGTCGGCTGAATTTTTAGCAGGGCTGCCACTCTTATCAAAAATAAAAACCGGAAAGTCAAATCAGAAGGGCCCCCTTAAAGTAAAAAAATTACGATCATTCGATATCTCACAATCCAATTAGTTTTGAAAGCGATAAGACAGAAGTTGGGTCTGCTGCAATGAAGATGCTAATGAATCCTCAGTCAGCAAGTAAATAAATGGCATAATATTGTTACTGATGCTTCTTCAATCATCAGTTTTTACCAGGTTCACTAGAATGCATGATTCGGGAAACCACTATTTTCAAAAGAACTGCTTTTGAAGGCTAGATAGAATGTATTACTGAGACTCCTCCCCCTCCCATAACACAAAATCAGCACGATTAATCAGCTCAACTTTTTCAAAAATAAACTTTATTTCGTTCAAAAATTTTACATTCAAAATTAAAAGGCATTATTCTCGTGCAGCTGTCATTTTCTATTAATCATGCCAAGACGTCACACGATACAAGATCTCGTCTTTATTAATAAGATTTTTCATGAAACCAATTGAAATTGCTGTTTATCTGTTCGATGTTTGGAAGACTGCTTCTGCAGAGCGGTCTGGTCACAGCAAATACCTTAACACAAAATCCATGGATCAACGCAGTATAAATGCATGGGCTGGCATTTCCTTATGAAGCGCAATTGAGCCATTTTTTTTCGTGAAACTGACATTGAATGGTAAAAATATCCTTTCCATACTGTACCAAGTGATACCGGATGTCACTGAGGATAAGAGCATCTTCATGCAGGATGGAGTGCCAGCGCACTACTACCGACCGATCGTGAATTATTTAAACAATCCTTTTCCTAAATCATGGATTGACCGTGATGACAGCCCATGGAATGGCTTCCGATATTGCCACATTCTATGTCGTGTGACTTTTTTTCGATTGGACACGTCAAGGAAATGGTGAATTGGAGTCATCCTGTGCATTTGAATGAACAAAATTTGCACCGTTTTTCACCAGATTGACGAGCGATTGTGTGGAGACATGCTCTTGCGCTGCTGACCGAAGAGTTAGATTGTGTTCGGGCAAATGGTGAGCAAGAAGAAAATAAATTGTCACAGTGTTACTAGTGTTAACAACTGCTTTCTTTTGAATGATACTGAAAGTCATCTGAAAGTCATCATTGAGCCGCTAATTGCCATTTCAAAAAACTTTGAAATGATCAGTGAGAGAATAGGGAATTTATAAGAAAGTGACGTTGGGGCTCACTGTGGGATATCCTCTATATTAACAGGAAAGAAAATTATATCATAAACAAAGTTCAAAGTAAAGCATCATCCTCCACGTAACACAAAAACAATCAATCCATGTCACACAGCATGAATTGACGACTAAAAACTATCGCACATTACATACACCATGCTAGTTAATGATATTTAATCTAAAATGATACCCAAACCACGAAAGGAAAAAGGCAAGAGATGAGAGAGATATTTGATTTAAGCCATTACAAGAAGTAGTGTACTATCTTTTCTGGAATTTTAGCCGTGCAGTCAGTATGCTTGCAAATAGTCAGAAACTCACTTGCAGATAAATCTTCATCCGAACTACAGACATCTACAATTGATGAAATGCATGTAGTTGAAAGTAGTAAGTAAAACTCCACTTCTGGATAGCGCAAGATGGCCGCCGTCGCTGACGTCCCCCCCCCTCTGGAACGGCAGAGTGTCGTGGTGTGCCGGCCACGTGCGTCCGTCAGGTTCGCTGACGTACCCCCCCCTCTGGCCGACCGTCGTATAGCGCGCGGTGATGTGGTGTCTAGGTTGGCGTGGTGTGCCGGCCAGGTTGGGAGGGTGGTCTGTCGTAGCTCACCTGAAAAAATCCTAAGTGTCAGAGTGGCTTTGTATGGGTAAAATTTTGAAAATTTTCCAAAGTGTGGAATTTCGACCTGGGACCTTCACCAAAACATTTTTCATCAAATTTCACTGACCCCCCCCCCCCAAACAGCAATCTTCTAACTTTGGTTCTAGTGAACGGATTTTGTCTTAAGGCTACTCGTTTGAAAGAGGAGAAAAAACTGCTCGACGACATTTTTTGTTGCGAGTCAATCGGACCAGCCGTTCAAAAGTTAGAGCTGTTACAAGATTTTAGGTCGGAGCTCGCTCACCTGAAAAAATCCTAAGTGTCAGAGTGGCTTTGTATGGGTAAAATTTTGAAAATTTTCCAAAGTGTGGAATTTCGACCTGGGACCTTCACCAAAACATTTTTCATGAAATTTCACTGACCTCCCCCCCTCTGGACAGCTAGCTTCGATCTTGGCTTCTAGTGGACGGATTTTGTCGTGCAATAGCTCGTTTGAAAGCTAAGAGTGAGACAAATTCAGTGAAAGAAACGGCTTGTTCATATCTGTCTTCGTTTAAAAGTTAGAGCTGTTACAAGATTTTAGGTCGGAGCTCGCTCACCTGAAAAAATCCTAAGTGTCAGAGTGGCTTTGTATGGGTAAAATTTTGAAAATTTTCCAAAGTGTGGAATTTCGACCTGGGACCTTCACCAAAACATTTTTCATCAAATTTCTCTGAACGAGGGGGGGAGGGGGGTCAGTGAAATTTCATGAAAAATGTTTTGGTAAAGGTCCCAGGTCGAAATTCGGAAGTTTTAAATTTTTCAAAATTTTCACCACACTGGAGCTCTCACACTTAGGAATTTTTTCACTTGTGGCATGTTACATGGACATGTGCTGACGGACCAACTTCCCGTGGTCATATGAGAATGGTTCAGGTGTCATATGATAGAGAATGATGAGACAAATCGTTTGCAACAAACCGCATGTCGCTACGATGAATACTTTCGGAGATAGAGCCATTTTAAGTTTTCTTCTGAGCATATATAAACCCCCGACAACGTAAGTCTGATCACTTCATCGAAAGACGAGGTAAGCGACGGTCGTCGCTCTGAGCTCCCGTTATCGGGTGTTTCAAAGGACTCTATCTTTTGAAGTAGGCAAGCTATCTTCTTACTTCAAAGTTTGTATGATAGAGTTTGATAGTGTCTTTACTACTGATAAAATTTTTTAAAAGTAGTATGAGTAGTAAAATGCGGAATTTTTTTTAAAATTCTTAATTTTCAGTTTTTTCAAAGTTTTAACATGTAGACTAAGGTTTTCAAGTATGCTGAGTTCAAATCTGCTATCAGATTTGAAATTTAACTAAGTCTAAGGCAGCTTTGAGGGGTTAGATCCCAGCTACTGATCACTACCTTTGACTCGGCGTTCCTGTTACCACTTCGGGTCAGTGACAATGATGTCTTCAGCTGTAAAGAGCGGGTATCGGGGAAGATCTCTCACTTCCCTAGTGATCAGTACAAGGCCTTCGGGCTGTCGACGGGATCGAGTGCCACTCACTACACTCAAATCTATCATTCCTGACTAAGTGTAATGCTTTAGGAATATGACTGTACTACATGATTCCAAACTTATACAAATTTCATTATCTTACAGCTAACGATAAATCAGGCATGGCTAATGATAAGAATCGCAAATATCATATAAAAATGTGTGCGTGCGGTCGAATCAATCGCAGTGCGGACGCCAAGGCGCATGTAAAGAAGGCGGGCACCGGCCACATGATTATCTTGAATAGGGTTGCGTGTGTGAAGTGTAGAGTGCTGAAGGGTGATGAGGATGAGGCGCGTTTCTACAGAGTGCATGCTGACTGTAGTGGTGGTTTAGTGAGTGACTTGAGATTTACGCAGTTGATTGTGGAAGAGAGGGAGCGAATGTTGGCGATCGAGCGAGAGGGTAAGGTTGAGAATGTTGTTGAGAATGATGAGTTGGCGAGAGCGGTTGCGTCGTTGGAGGGTGAGATTGAGCGAAAGAGAGTGCTTGAGAGTGATGATGAGGATGATGTGGATTTAGATAGGGAGCGTGTGAGGAAGTTGAGCTCTTCGTCGTCGGAGGTGTCAAACATTGTCATCACCGACCCCCCGAAGAGCTCATCTTCCCCAAAAGTGAAGAGTGGTGGGATTCGTGTGCAGTCGGCGTGGTGGTTGAATGATGAAGAGAAGAGGCATGTTTCGCAGCAGATGGCGCATGATTTGTTGGTGAATAAGTATGAGAGTTTGAAGAAAGTGAAGGATGAAGTTGTGAAGGAGTTGGATGAGTTGAAAAAGAAGGAACTAAAGTCGAAGGAGGTAGCGGATGAAAATATTAGAATGAGGCGTAGTGTGACTGATTTGAAGAAAAAGACGCGAGAGTTGGAAGAGAAGAATGATGAGTGTGAGAAGAGGGCGAGTGCTGCGGAGAGAAGAATGAGAGATGCAGAAGCGAAGTTTGAGGAGATGATGAAGGAGATGAGTGTGTTGAGAGCGAGGAATGTTGAGTTGGAGAGGACTGTGGTTCGGCGGGGTGATGAGAGGCAGGCGTATGAGAAGTTGGAGCGCATGAGGGATGAGTGGGAACGTGTGAATGAGGATCGTTTGTTTGAGTTTCACATCCCTATTCGGGATAATCATTTGGACGGCGAAGTATTGGTAAATCAAAGCCTCGACGAATCAATAATTTGCTATAACGGCCATCCGACGAAAAAATGTTTGCACGCCAGCCTAAGAATGCGCGGTCACTTACACAAATTTTCTATTCGGAAGCGCGCGAGACTGCCAAAGGATGGCTAACTTGGTAAGTGAAAAGTAAATAAGATAGTATATCCTATTCTAATACATATCATTTTCATTGCAGATCTTTGCCCGCCTTCACCACCCCATCAATTCACTCCCGAGAACGAACCATCGGCTCTCTTAAGGGCCACCTAGGGGCAAGACATGATAGAACCTCCACGCGGTTTGCCCTGGGCAGTCTTCGGACTGGCGAATACTATCATTAAGTTGAATCTGCTATCAGTCAACTTGAACGTTGCGTCGTGTTAGAGGGGTATATAAACCACTGCCTCTCATTTCATTTCATTTCAATCATGCAGACGCCGAACAGTCAAGTCAGCTCTCCTCGCGGACCGCAGTTAAGGCCGCGAAATTTATTTGAGGAGTTTGTCAGGCTAGAGGAGCAAGACAGAGTTTATAATAATCTTGCTCGGATTGGCAATCCGATGACAGCAACTGCTGTCAATCCAACGGAATGGCGCTACATTCCACTTTTTAGCCATGTACCAGTTAGTGTGGAAGTCGACAGTGCTACCAAAGAGAGAGTCAAAGACTCTCTCAGTAGAATTGGTAGGGTGTAAGATGACGTTACTCCCGAGAACGAACCACCGGCTCTCTTAAGGGCCACCTAGGGGCAAGACATGATAGAACCTCCTCGCGGTTTGCCCTGGGCAGTCTTCGGACTGGCGAATACTATCATTAAGTTGAATCTGCTATCAGTCAACTTGAACGTTATGCAGTCGATTGCTATCCCTGAAGCATTCTGATTCGCTGTTGAGCAATTCATTGTTGAAAACCCTATATAAGCCAGAAGATTGTAGCACTTCTCATTCAATTTGAAGTCACGATGGAAGCGACATCTGCCGACAACATTCCCGTCTTCATCGATGAAGACAACGCTATTCCCGAGTTCGTCATCCTCGACGAGTGGGATGAAGAGGATTATAAGAAGGGGAAGATCGAGAAGATTGTTTGGACGGATGGGGTGTGGACTCCAAATACCACTCGCATCCGAAAGGTGCCAGATGCACCAGTACGACCACGGCGGTATAGGGTCTATGACAACCTAACCGTCATACCCATTGACTATTCCAGCCAATAGTCAAATTCACTCCCGAGAACGAACCATCGGCTCTCTTAAGGGCCACCATGGGGCAAGACATGATAGAACCTCCTCGCGGTTTGCCCTGGGCAGTCTTCGGACTGGCGAATACCATCATTAAGTTGAATCTGCTATCAGTCAACTTGAACGTTGCAAATGAAGTTCGGTGTAATACTTCCTTTCGACGGGCGTTCCTGTAAAGGGCGGCGGTGAAACCCGTAGCTATGTATACCGCAAGGGACATTCGGCAATGGTCAATCTTGTTTAACCTCTCTGCGTCATGTTTGCAAGTGATTGCCTCTGTCTCAACGTAGTATGCATTCGCGCCAGGGCGACATTTAGCCAACTGTCGAAGGTTGCCTAAAACTTTCCATTGCATACGTTATGAGAACCATGAGTTCTACCTGTCTCTATCAATGAGACGAATTGATGAATGGAATGAAATGGGAGGACACTCACGCGCCACACGCAACATAACACACTTCTCTCTTCCGTAGTCTAACAAGCTCTTTACACATGGATCGCAGTCGATTGCTATCCCTGTATCAGAAGTGTAAGTTATCTTAATTTTATTTGACACTATTTCATCTATCATCATCGTCCATATGAAATGTTTTAAGATTTACAATTTAGACTAAGCGTGCTACTATTTCCAAATGAAAAAGTATACATGGTTAAATAATCCACTTAAGCCCATCCGTAGTCTAACAAGCTCTTTACATATGGATCGCAGTCGATTGCTATCCCTGTATCGGAAGTGTAAGCTATCTTAATTTTATTTGACACTATTTCACCTATCATCATCGCCCATATGAAATGTTTTAAGATTTACAAGTTAGACTAAGCGTGCTACTATTTCCAAATGAAAAAGTATACATGGTTAAATCATCCACTGAAGCCCCGTTCAAGTAAGTCAGTATGAAAGCAAAGATAATACGAAATAAAAATTTATTATGGCATGTATTTCAAAAGGTCTTCATCGTCAATATCGTCCCAGAGTCTGGCTTCACATAGATAACAAAAACAGTTCAGTTGCTTTAATCGTTCTTCCACTGCGAGCCTCACTTTGTCAATATACTCCCACTCCGCCATAGTTCATGGCTGGGAGTTAGGGGTGTACCACTCCCATAATTGGTGGAGGAACTTGGTGCTGGTGATCTCCATCACATCGTCAGTATCGTACTGGAGATACTTCCACCTCACGCCTGTTAAGTCGGGACACTCCTTCTCACATACACTCTCTTCGTTGTCCGCTGGTAATAACACCTTCTCTACCTTCGTTGGAGCGTTTGGTGTTGAGGATGGAGAAGAGAATTTTGTGTTTGGTGTTGTCGGAGGGCTTGTCATGTTGACTGTGAATAATAACTTTGAAATGTTTTCTAATTCTTAAGTATCAACAAGCAACCAATCAGAATGAACAGCCAATGAATGATGAATATGAAAGTATATATGTAAAGTGACATTCGTGTCATTTCACTCTGTCTTTGTGACATATAAGTGAAGTGTTCTCTGACGAATTCTATATTTGAGGCGTACAAGTAAACTGCTCTCTCGTGAGGTCTTTATCTTGTTGAAGTATCAACCTTAAACTCGATTTCGTTGAAATGGTAAGTTGAAAATTTCTTCACTCATCTCCGTCAAACGTGTGGTTAATAGCATCTTCCTCAATTTCAGCCATCAACTTCATCACCAACGCCCTCCCTTCTCGAGGAAAGTTTAGAGTCGTTGAGTCAAGGTAGGTTGTAACAATACACTGAGACTTGAACAGAGATGATAGAATGATTTCTCTTTCAGGTGATGTGAGTTCCAGCTCAGGACTCTCGCGACAAGGCAACGAGTGGGAATGTGCCGACTGCGGACATATGTTTACAAGGAAGCACAGTCTCCTTCGACACATCAAACAACGTGTGTGTCAACGCAAAGCGGCATCAATCTCCGGAGGTGAAGTTGATTCTGACGATGACATCTCCTTTCCTTGCGATTTGTGCCCTCTTTCTTTTGATAGTCACTTTCAGCGATCTTCGCACAGACTTCAACACACGCATGCAAATGATCACTACACCAACGGTACCTCTACCATCTCCCTCATTAATGTTTCACATAATAATTTAGTACGCGACTACTGCATGGAGTCCAATACTCAAAAAGTAGATTTTCCTGAGTGGCTCCTTCAAAATTCTAACATTATCGAAGCACTCTTCAACAATTTAGACAATTTTAGAATGAAGGCGCTCATCTACCTTAAACTAAAATATATTAAGATAGATTTTCAAACGGGTCAAGTCACGGAGAGAATACAGTTTCATGTTCCTTCCTCTTCCGCAACCGAAGTTGTAGACTGCGAGTCTTGGCTAAATTTTCACATTCAATGTTTAAAATCAAATGTAGATAAATTGAATCAACGCGACAGCGCTCTCATTTTTGATGGTGTGGACTCAGCCATATTCAAAATTTCACTATTAGAAAGTCATGCAGCTCGAGGTACATTTAAACTACCAAAAACGTTGTATAATAAGAAAGCTGTCATCAATGTCGATTGTAAATCACAGTGTTTCAAATATGCAGTCCTATCCATCCTTCACTATAATGATATCAACGCGAATCGAAATCATACCTATAGCTATAGACAGTGGGAGGATGAACTAGACTTTGAAGGTTGTGATAGTAACAACATGAAAATCAAAGATGTAGAACCGTTCGAAAAACATAATAAGATTAAAATTGTCGTTCACGTGTGGGAGAAGGGGTTGAAGGGTGCCCGCTATAATTCACGTTCAACTTGTTATGAACGTGTAGTCAACCTCTTATTAGTAAAACAAGATGATAGCGAGGAATGGCACTACTGTGGTATTCCCAAAATCTCTCGCTTGTACACTCACTTGGGGCACTCTAAAAGAGGTGAACATTTTGTATGCGACCGCTGCATCCGCTCCTTTTGGAGTAAAGATAAATTTGAAACTCACTATGAATGGTGCAAGCGAGGTAAATTACAAATGGAACGCATGCCCAAAGATAAAATATTTTCACATAGGGATAATGGTGACGAATTAAGTCCCCTGCGTATCATTTACGCAGACATAGAATGCTACATTGATGATATCATCCACAAGCTAGCAGCCATATCCTGCTATGAAGTATGGCATGATCACTTTAGGAATAGACAAAACAAAATGCATACTTGGCAAGGTGAAGATTGTATTTCAAAATTTCTAGAATTTCTCGATAAAGCTGCTAAATTTCAACAATCATATGATTCCCAATTGCAGCGTAAGTCACTACATATGTCAGATGAAGACAAACAGAAATTTGAAAGTTGCACATCGTGTCCTAAATGTCATAAAACGTTTGATGACGATAAAATTAAGAAAGTGCGTGATCATGATCACATCACTGGTAAATTTAGAAACGCACTCTGCTCCAAATGTAACTTTTCACTTAGGTTGAGACGTCGTGTACTACCCGTCATTTTTCATAACTTTAAGGGCTATGACAGTCATATGCTCATAAAAGGAGGGTTGAGCCAGATGAAATCGTGGCAGTTCAATGTTATAGCACAAACGAGAGAAAATTCATGGCAATGACAGCAAAAGTACCAGTAGATAAAACTAAAGAAAATAAGACAGTCTTCTTCGAAATAAAATTTTTAGATTCATTTCAATTCATGTCAGCGTCACTAGCTTCTCTCGTTCGTAATCTCAAGTTTCTTCCCCATAGTCAAACTTTGAAGAAACACTATCCAAACTTAACGGATGAAATAATCACTCGCAAAGGAGTCTTATGCGTATTTTAGCTCAATGTCTAAACTAAATGAAACAACCCTTCCTTCCATTGACAAATTCAAAAACGATTTGACGGGTGAAGATTGTCCAGTAGAGGACTATGAACATGCTCAAGAGGCATGGTTAAAATTTAATTGTAAAACGTTTGGCGATTATATGATCGCTTACTTAGAATTAGACGTCATTTTGCTGGCTGATGTCTTTCAGGAATTTCGACGAGTGGCATTAGAAGAAGACAAATTAGATCCTGTCCACTTTGTCAGTCTACCAGCCATGTCCTTTAAATCAGCCTTTAAAATGACTGGTGAGACCATTCATCTCTTACAAGACCCGGAGATGTATAATATATTTGAGCGCGGAATACGCGGTGGTCTCACATTTGTAAATAAACATCATATAAAATCTGAAACAGTAGGTGATGATCATATCCACCTAAAGTACTATGACCAAAATAATTTATATGGCAGTTCACTGTCTAAACCACTACCTCATTCCGAGTTTAGTTGGTTAAATCAAGATGAGCTTGAGTATTACTCCAACCCTTCAAACATACTGAAGATTCCAGATGAAGGTGATTGGGGATATTATTTTGAAGTGGATTTGATTTATCCAAATAGCATTAAAAATAAAACTGCTGATTTCCCACTCGCACCTGAATCTGGTGAAGTGACTGAAGATATGTTTTCACCATTCATGTCACAATTTCATAATAACTTAATAGAGTGTGGAATGCCAAGGTACAAACCATGCTGCAAACTTTTACTCACCCAATATGATAAGAAAAATTATCTCGTACACTTCTGCATATTAAAATTCTATTTAGAAATGGGCATGCTTCTAAAGTCAGTTCACCGCATTATCAAATTTAGACAGAAAGCCTTCCTCAAACCCTACATAGATAGTAACAGTCAAAAACGTGCACTCGCCCAAAATAATTTTGAAAAGGATTTTTATAAATATAAGAATAACAGTCTATTCGGAAAGACCATGGAGGATGTTAGAAAACGTATGAATTACAAACTAGTCGTTGATGAACAAAAATATCACAAATTGACCTCATCACCTCTTTTCATTGATAGAGACATCATCGATGAGGATCTTGTAGGTGTTAAAATGATTAAATCAGAAGTTGAGTTGTGCAAACCCATCTATATTGGGCAAGCCGTTTTAGATTATTCCAAGCTTGAAATGTATCAACTCTTCTACAAAATATTAAAACCATGCCCTCTCGTAAAAGAGGTTCGCTTGCTGGGTGGTGATACAGATAGTTTCTTTTTAGGAATTACCACTCAAAAAGATTTAAATTTTAATGAAGTAGGCAAGTCATTAGAAAAATATTTCGATACATCTAACTACAATCCCACTCATCCACTCTATTCCATACAGAATAAAGCCAAACTTGGTTGTTTTAAGGATGAAACAGCAGGAAAGGAAATAGATGAAATGATTCTCCTCCGTCCTAAAATGTATTCCATGAAATTAAAAGAATGTGCAGATAGTATTAAGCGTGCTAAAGGTATATCAAAATCCATTGTTCATAAAATGAAACATCGGTCCTATAAGAAGGCCTATAAAAATAAAACTATAACGTTTGTCAATATGACAATCTTAAAATCTCAAGTTCATACTGTGAAAACGTACACGTTCAAGAAACGAGCACTTTCAGCATGGGAGGATAAGAGGTGTTGGATAGGACATAACGTATCTCTTCCACATGGACATCCTGACACAAACATACCTCCACCCAAAAGAATAAAACTCACGCTACCACATTCAGGAGATGTATTGACATAATCAACTTTAACTCAGTATTTTGATGTTGCTTTTTGTAGATATACATGGTTGTTTTATGTATCGCATGAGATCGTTTCTTCCTTGTGAATATATGCCTACAGTCAGCCCATTCCCCCTATATCTGTGAAAAGACTTTTTCATACACATATTTTTATTTCAATAAACATATCACAATGACTTCACTTTGTTTTCCGAAACACTAAAGTTACGAGGGATTTAGTATCTTTCACATGGATGCACTCTTGTAAACCATTGGTAATTTTGATAGCAATAGAGGGTATAGTTTGTTTGACGACGGGATGATAGAAAATAGATTCAAACATCTTCTCGACTATTCCATATGAAGCGTCTTTATCATGAATGAAATCACGTAAAATGTATTCTTTTTTCTCGCCAACAGAAATAGGTAAAATCAAATCACTTTGAATGTAAAGGTGCTGTTCATGTTTATCAAGTGTCATTGGTGTTTCTATACCAATCGTATGCGCAGCAGCAAACACAGTTTGTAGCATTGAAAAGCCAGAGTTTTTTCAAATTTTTACTCAATTGACATTGAATGTCATCACCCAGTTTCAGAACAACGCGTTGATTTTCAATTGAAAACGAAATGTGGTGTGTCTTTACATCATATTTACTTTTCATCACATGCTTCAACTTCTGTTGTATAGAAGGATTTACTACATGAATGAAGCTTTCAACTGTATGATATAGACGCGGCATTATATTGATAGCAACTTTAGATTCTTCATAAGACTGGTAAATTTTCTTGATGCGATCGCCATAGATGTCCACCCACCATTCATCATTAACTGAATCAGCTTTAGTGT
Organism: Prostheceraeus crozeri; assembly: GCA_907163375.1. Lineage (NCBI taxonomy): Eukaryota > Metazoa > Platyhelminthes > Polycladida > Euryleptidae > Prostheceraeus > Prostheceraeus crozeri. The sequence goes on from CAJQUW010014723.1 coordinate 120,353, forward strand.
GATATTCATGAGAAGCATACACCACACCGCTTCCAATAATAGGTGTATAATGTCTTACAAAATTACGCAAGGTTGGAGAGAAATAAACTGTAAGTTTGTCATTATATTTCTGAATAACCAACTTATTTTTGTCCGCCATAATTTTCTCTCCATACTTCTTACCCACAGTCTCATTCCATCGTTTTACTAACTCAATAAGTGATAAAGGTTGAACACCACGCTTTTTCAAAATGATGCGTTCTTCACATTCTACAACATCTTCATCAAATATTTTAAATCTATAATGAAATTTGTTGATTCGATTTGAATAAACTTTTCTAACATTTGCAGTAGCAATTGACGTTAGATGTAGTCCATGGCCAAAACCGAGATGCGGATAGAATTCATTATCCAACCTCAGTGTAAGACCTTTAGTAAAAGAATGAAAGCGAAGGAACTGTCTCCCACTCCAATGATAGATAGTAAACTCATAAGCTTTCTGATTTTTATTCTTCATGATGGAAGTATTACCACTGTTGAATGCCTTAATAATTTTCTCATTCCCAAATGGCTCATAAGAATCTGATTTTATCTGAATCCATTCATAGTTCCACTTTCCATCTGATGTTAAATTGTATTGGAACTGGAATGCATTATTCATCGTTATTCCATCATGGGTGCGAGGAGTCAATATCATTTCTTCCAAATCATTCACATTCTGAATATTGCTATCATAGCAAATACTAGAAACGCCAACCTCCCATTCACCTTCTAAATGTAGTGGGCGATTTAATTCTACTCGATAGTCTGATGGTTTATTTTTGGGAAATTTATTCATAGAAGCATTACTGGGCAAGTAGATTAGAAACGAGTCCTTATTTTCACTTTCCATATTATTCACATTGGAAAAATATAATAGCATACTTTTGCATTAACTCTTCATTCGGAAATGGAGTGTAATACTTGTCACAGCATCTTTATGAAAAGGAATCAACGCACCAGCATCGTCATAAATGGCAATATCAATTTGTGGGATGTAGTTTGATTTCAGCTTTGTATAATGCACTTTCTTGAAAGTATGCTCAGATAAAACACTGCAGCTTTTTGGCTGGTATGGTATCATTGCTAGCAATGGAGCTTCAACATCTCCCACACGTACATCTTCACCAATATTGGAATATATCTGAAAATAGTTAATACGACGCGATAGCGACATGTCTGCGCTAGCTTTGGTCACAGTACCACTTTTAAAGATATTTTGATCAAAACCCAAAATGTCCATTAGAGTTTTATCCATAATTAGTTCAATACCTTTTCCACTTATAGTGAGAGACAAAGTACCTTCTTTTTCAGAAAATGAAATATGTTGCTCATTAATCACTTCATTTAAATAATCTACAACCAATTTAACCGAAGTAATGATGCGAGGCATCAACACTCTTGTTTCATGTAAGATACCACCGAAAGGCTCTACACACTTTCTGTATAAAGATACGGCCCATTCTGTATCAAATTGATTTGGCCTTTCACATGGTAAATGTTGCATATCAGATTTTCCATGAACAGCTGCAGAACGATGTCGTAAGAACTGATGAAAATCTTTTGAACAAACTAATACTAGATCATCATCATTTAATTTACTTATTGCAATATGATTAGATGATTTGATGTAAGTCAATGTTGCCACTTGTTTACCATTAACTCGAAGGAGATAATTAAATTTCTTCAATAATGTTTCAGGAGTCATATTTGTCTTTCTTGGCTTAATCACAATCTTCTTCACCAACGTCTTCTCATTTTTTGGAATAAGATCTACATAATAAGCTTCCTCTCGATATATTAACTGTTTATGACCACTTATGTGGTAATTAACGTTAAAATTATCATAGCTTGTTAAGGCGCTAGCGAGGTAACCTAAATCATTTCTTAAACTTGGACTTAAACCAACAATCCAATCTTTCTCAACTACATGATGTACATAATTATGATCATCATTGTGCGGAGTAAATTGGACAATATGTTTACACGCTTTATTCAAGAAATCATATATAAACTTTTTATATGATAAGAGATCTTTCTTTGCCCACTGTGGAATGTATACTCGGCACCCCTTTTCACATTGGTAAGCAGCTGTACGTCTCATATTAATAGTCATCACCTCATGATCAAAAGTATAGACAGTTGCTATAAACAAGTTGAGTGACACCCACTTCCCAATTTCCATTTAGCTGTTGTGCATGATCAATGGGAGTAGAAAAGAGTGCGGCTCGATTACTAGCAAATCTCTTTGTAGCCACATTGCTAAGCAAAATATGATAAAACGACATTTTTATATTGCTGATCTGCGACTTTGCATAACATCATGAAGACTTGGATTTTGGACTCTCTACAATATATCAGAGTTGATCGTGATGGAAACGTACACTTCAAAAATTCTCATGGTCATACATCAAGAGGTATTACATTAACATGGCGACAATTTGTCAACCTCAATGATATCATGAGGGATTTGGAATATTTTGAAACATTAAGATTCATTTCCTTGGGTGATCAAGTTTGGCTTCAACATTACAGAAATGAAATTCAAATCTGCCATTCTCATTCCGCAAACTGTTTCTCATTTCGCAAATACAATTGGGAGAAGTATAGAAGATACATACATCGCTCCATCATGACATTTATTCGTCGTGAGTTCATCGCCCTACTATGCAAATCTTAATCAGACATGACTATCACGCACCATGAGTTGGAAATTAGATTCCCTACAACGTATTGAAACGGATCATGATCGAAACGTCTATTTTAAAGATTCAGCTGGAAATGTGAGAAGAGAGTTTGCTTTATCTTATCGTCATTTTCAATCTCTACATCATATCATGAAGGATTTGAAATACTTCTATATGAAAAGACATTCACGAATTGGAAATCGCATCTGGTTGCGCGTCAACAATCGGCGAATTCAACTCTATCATTCCCAACTCCATACTAACTTCACATTTCATCAAGGTAGTTGGGAAAAGTATAAAAGGAAGGTACATCGCTCAATTTACTCATTTTTTCATCATGAAGCGCCATCGCTACACCATCGTCAACATTCTCCGTCGCTTCAGACTCTACACCAAAATCGATCTCACAACATTACACCAACACCTTCCAAACAGCAAGTATTACCCGGGACGACCTCAAATGTTAGTGGTGAAGATGAACAATTCACGAAATCTTCAACTCTTCCCAAATGGGACTGTACAGATTCTCGGCGCCCTTTCTCATTCATCGGCGCAGTCAAAGCGCTTAGAGCTACAGAGACTACTACGTCGGATATGGAAGAGGGAGAGGTGTGTGATGTCGAATGTGACTGTGGACAATATGGTGATCTCTACTCAATTGAGTGAAAGTGTATCATTTTTGAAGATTCGTACCAGCAGTTACAGTTTGTGTTATGAACCCGAACTTTTTCCTGCAGCTCTCATTAGTTGTTGGTTGCCTGTGCATGTGGCAATCTTTCATAATAGTAAAGTGATCATTACTGGACTAAAATCTCATGAACAAGCAAATATGATCCTAGACTATCTCATTGAGTATGTACGTACCCAGCGGATTGTAAAATAAAAAACAATTTTTCCAAAATGATGTTTTTATTTCAAATCATGATAGAACTTACAAATCATTTTTTCATTAGAGGATGGATTACATGAAAAGTTTTGAATAATAGATGCAAATCGAGATACATGTAAACATTTTAAGATGAAGTACAGTACAAAAGCACCACACGTTGATGAAAGTGGATGTTGTAGTATGCGTTCATTTCGCTGATATTGACGCGTATGTTTTCTCAACCACTGCTGTGTTGGTATATTTGGAGGTTGAGCAAGAGAGTCAAATAGTTCACCACGTCGGTCTTCTCCAATAAAGATCGCTTTCCAATGCTCACCGCCTAAATTCTGTGAATGAGTGTTTAGCACAATAAAGATGGGATAGTGATTTACTGCAGGTGGTAAGGTATCGAGTGAATAGACATTATCGAAAGCTTTCAACGTCGCTTCGTCTGCATTACGCTGCACTTTAGTCTTAATATCGTCAGCAGTCAACCAACTCATTAACGATTATACTGAAGAATCACGTCACGATACTTTGTAATTTCAATATTTGAATCGAAGACTGCATAAATTAATACATTGATCGTCTCAGGTAGTGTTCTTTTGAACGTCAAATCCAAACGAATATTATGAGGCACGTTCGCTTGACGATAGGGTGCACTAATATCGCTGTCAGCAGTCAAATCAAATGCATAAATAGTATATCCACTCTTAAACTCTTTCATAGTCAGTCCGTTGGTATCATCCGTATTGTAAAAGCCAAAGACATCCATAAAATCAACATAACTGCGCATAAATTGATCCGAAGCAAAATCTGGTTTGTAGGGTGGACCAGGATGACTCACACCATTTACACGTAAAGCAATTTCACTTAACTGATTGTGTTTAAAATTGAAAGGATTCTTCTTTATATTACCATTAAATGCATCATTTTCAACCATTGCAACCATGAGGAGCTTCGGTGCTTCCGATGGAAAGAGGCCATCTTTCATGAAACTCTTTTGATCTTTCGGAATTGTAAAGGTGAGAAGCTTTGTATGCTGAACGGGGTAAATGACATTTTGGCGGTTAAGACCTTCAGCATGTCCTCTAATGACACTTGGATTCGGTACTACTCGACGAATGTAAAGTGCAATATCTTCCACATGAATTCTAAAATTGTCAACTTTAGCAAATGCATTCAGCGCAAATTCAGGCTTATTCAATGTCAGCTTGAGTCGCATGCTGGTATTACAGAGTAAAAATTTTGACTGTCTAAAGAAGTCTAAATTCAGCGGACCATATAGCTGACATACTTTACTATCTTTAATCATAGCAGATCGCTTTACAAAGCCACTGTTTGTTTCAACATCAAATTTTCCTGCTTCATCTCTGTACCATCCCATGGCTTCCATATGACTTTTTTGTGCTGCTGGATGAAACTGTGATACATGATTGAAATATGATTTATAGGGATAATCGCTTTGACCACCTTCCACCTGCTGCTCTCTAATCGTTAGAGAAACATCGCGAAGTAATGTAGTCAATGGTAAATTGTTCAGCCCAACTTTATGTGTATCGTCAATAGCAGTTCCATCTGCTTGCTGAATTCTAAACCTCAAATCAACCATCGCATAACTCAAATCTATGTAGTCATCACTACCACCAGGAATAACAAATTCAATGGGGCTAGCATTTTCAGCTGTTCGAGGATGATAATCTACAATACTTGAACTAAGAATATCTGTCTGTATGGCTTGTTGATCAAACAAACAAAAACCGGAAGTTTTACACTCCATGATTAGAAGTTACAGCAGCGTCGTCGTTTAGCACCTGATGAATGATTAGAGCCTCTGCGACGTTTGCGTGAATGCCTTTTGACTGAAGATCGCACCTTACCAGCTCCGCGATGTTTCCTCCTTCCTTTATTCATTCGTTTAGGTGATTTCTTTCCTTGAGTAACACCAGCAAAGGTCTGCTTCAATGTTTTTAAACCGCGTTCCTTCCCACGATTCAACAAACTGCTCTTAAAACTTCTACCTCTGGAAAGATCACTAGCAACATCACCAGCAAAGCCAACGGCATTACTTAAAACATTTCGTTTTAAAGATCTACCGACATTGGATATGAGAGGTGCTACAACAGATTTCAGTGCACCAAGTATGCTACCTCCACGTTGGCGGCGAGCGCCGATGTAAATTTGTCCTCCGCCACTTACATAGGAGGGTCGTGAATAAAATGAGGCAGTTGGATTCATAGCTCAAACCCTAAACATTGTTAGTTACAACTTTGCATGAATCACTGTCGATCACTTAGATGAAAGATGTCGGCACGACGCATCCAAGAGTTCATACTTGAAGGATAACCAGTCCATTTAACAAGACACCATTCTTCACCTTGTAGTTTTTTCCATCGGATGATTTTCTCTACCAAATATGTTTCACTTTCAGTGACTACCTCAATCTCATCGCGGTAAAAGCTACCCTCAATTTCTTCATTATCGTAATCTTTCAACTTCTAGGTGGTGGGAGAGTCTTTTTGATCAATCCTTGATACTGTAAATACCTCCTCTGTCCAATTCGGCAGGTACCCTTTAGCAAAAACACTCTTCACTTTTGAGATACGAACTTTATCACCAATTTTCACATCACTTTTCACATGAGTGCGTTTACGTTGGAATGATTCGCGCACTTTATCTACATTGTCAGCATTTACATCTACTGGTCTGAGTCCAATAGAACGATGGATAGAGTGATTGTAGGCATGGAGTGTATCTTGTAGAACCTTTGTCCAATTTTGTGTCAAGTTGGCAGTAAAATGTCGCCACAAGCGATTTTTTAATGTGCGATTAAAACGTTCAACGAGTGCAGCTTTATAAGCACTCTTTACACTAAACAACTCAATGTCATGCCTCTCAAATAATCTTGTCACATGCTGATTTTCAAACTCTTTTCCTTGATCACTCCGAATTCTTTTTGGAATGCGACCTTCTCGAAAAATTGTTTGGAATGCTTTTGCTACTCCTTTCCCTTCTTTAGTTTTTAAAGGTTGAGCCCACGCATAACGCGAGAAAATATCAATGACGGTTAAGATAAAGTATTGCCCGAGTTATGTTTTGAAATGGAGGCAACATCGCACAAATCTGCTTGCCACTGTTCATCGATGTCATGAACAATATAATGTCGGGTGCGGTACTTCCTTTTCGCTTGTTTGTGGAGTGTATAGGTAGCCTGACCTTTTAACCATCGTTTCACTTGTGATTGTGGAAGACCACTCGCTTTTGATAATTTCTTGATAGATGCAAATCCTGCCGGATGCTTTACATCATAATAGATTGACTTCAAACGTTCAGTCGATGACGACTGACTCTTTTTCCTCCTTCTCATCTTTTTGTTTTCTTGCCTTTCTACATTTACAACAACTGCAGCATTTAGCTTTAGCGGTTTTGCGATCGTGTTCACATTGCTTAGGGGTTTCATTGTGAGAGCTGGCGCAGCAAGTGCAAGTGACAACGACATTCACCTCTGGCGGCTCATTACATGGCAAGCAACACATCTGCTTCATATTAATAGTCTGAGAACATGTATTTCTGGGGAGGAGCTGTTTTACGTTTTCCTTTTACTAGTTTTAGTGGCGATGTAGATCTACGTCGAGTTCTTCCTCTTGTTTGCTTAGTGAGTGTGGGAGGGGATGTAGCAGGTGACGTCTTAAACCAATTTGTTGGCATTTTCATCGTCTGAAGCATTGGAGCAGTAGCCACTGTTGAATCAAGTTCTTTCAATGTCTCATTATTCAAAGCAAATTTTGGTACATTATGCTTTTTCAATAGTTTAAGAAAGTATGACCAACCAGGTGGAACATAGCCCTGACGGCGCTTTCTACGTGTCGCATACTGAATCAAGTCTTCATAACGTGAAGCGTCAATCACTTTATTTTCATCTGTAATGATTTCTCCTCTATCATTTACATTGAGATGGGGTTCAATACTATTGAAAAGAGATATGGCATGTGCGCGAGATGCTAAAGGTGTTGCAGTCGATACAGAGTCACGCATCTTATTCTTCAAGTTTTTTAATTGCTCAACAGTTTCCGATTGTAATAATACAGCACGATGTGGATCTTTGATGTGAACATTTTGCTGATAATCTATTTCTTTCCTATACATTTGATTTGCAAGAGGTTGCTTTACTTGCTGCATGGCAGTCAATTGTACATATTCATCCTGAGGAATAACAATCATGCGAGAATAAGAACTCATAGTTTGTAGATAATCATGGGAGTTTTCAAAATATCACTTCGAAATCTAAATTCTTCCGGACACCTTTGCGTAAAGTCAATGAATAAGTAACCGTATGGTTTTTCAGTAGCTGCTTGAAAAATTTCAATTAAGGCTTTTGGTCCTCTGGATGCAACTTGTCGCGCTAAAATTTCAAATTGACTTTTATCTCGCGGATTCTTGAAAATAGCATAATAGTGTGTATTCAGGTTTCGTGTACGAGCTTCTTTTCCATCAGGAAACAAATTTTCTGTGATATAGATGATAAAGCACCTTTTATGATGTGCTGCGCGAGTGAACATATCTGTAACATCTTTTGAATTCTTACTTTCTTTTAATAAATCATCCAATACAACAACATCATTAGACTGAAGTTTATCCACTGGAATAATTCCTTCATGTCGAATAAAGTTGCGACTTTGCAATTCCTGAAACAGCGACGGTTGATAAATACCATAACATCAAATCACTCGATTGATAGGTTCCTTAAACAACTCCCTTCTTTTATCCAATAAATTCAGCGTGAAAACAGTTTTACCTGCATGAGATGGACCTGATACAGTCAGAACTTTATCACATTGAAGTCTGAAATCCATTATAATACTTTGAGATTCAACATTTGCATAATTAACGTCTAGAGCAAAAGATATTACCCAATAGGTTGCCCACGATAGGAGCTAGCATCGGTAGTAACGCTGGAAGGAAACCGCCCTTTTGTGTTAGAGTTTCCCTCTTTCTTTGAAGGGTGACTTTAGGATTGGAGATGAAACGCAATTTTGTGGCATATCGCTTAAGTAACTTTCGTTGTTTTGGCGCTAATGTCTTCGTCCTCAACTTTCTGACATGAGAAATAATTTCACGAATGAATTTATCGTTGGCATGTCGTATAGCATTGTATCGCTGATTTGCTTTCATTCGTCGGAGAGCTTGAATGGCTGAAGAAAACTTTGAAGACTTTTTACGTTTCGCCATTTTCCGTGTTAGTCTTTGCTAAAACCTATCTTTACCACATTTGCATAGGTACTAACTATTGCGACATAAGTGACACTCGAAATGAGCAATGTCACAGTGGTTACATTTGCAAAGTTGAATGCAATTACGTATGAAACAGCGTTGACAAAAAGCATGCTTACATCTCTTGAAGATGCGCTTTTCATTTCCATCCTTTCGCTTACATACATCACAACACATAGTTTCATCGTTACTGATGTCTATAGCAAGTCTTTTTGAAGATATGAATTTCCTAGCCTTTTCTAAATAATAGACACATGTACAGAAGGAATATACTTCGAGAGTGAGCAGACATAGCTCGAAAACCAGTTGTGCTACAATCAAGTACCACTGCATTTTCAATTTTTCTTTATGGAAAGTTGAATGTGAATATCTGAAATCGCTTCAATCACTAGACTGCTACCATGATGGTTAAATGCGTTAAGACGTTCAGCAATTTTTATCATATGTCTTTTAAAAAATTCTTCGGGGTGATCTACCACTTCCATTGAATAAGAAGCAAAATGGAAAGAGCGACTTTCCACCTCTTCCTTTCCAAAATGACTAAACTTAATTTTCGCAACTAATCGCGCCATGACAATGCTATCAGAGAATGTATTCTTTAACTCTAGAAATAGAGTGCTAGCATCATCGACCACTGCTTCGATGTCGGTCTCATCTTTATGAAAATTTATCACATAATCTTGAACAGCTCCTTTTAAACTTTGCCTATGAAAATGTAATGTTCCGCAGTCGTTTGAGAAAGACATGATCGCCCTTTATCTAACCCATCCATTGCATGAAACAACTCTTCTCATAGTAACATTTATTGAATAATAGTAACAAGCATGCATTATAAATCAATGGTTTGAAAGAGATAAAATAGATACAGCTGGTAACTATCATACAGCGAGCAATGATAACCATACAGGACTTTGGCAGTGCTGAGGTAAGGAGGAAAAAAGCATTGGTTATGAACGTAGCTACTACAACGAACAGACAAAATAGGAACACACAAATCCTTAAAACGTTTCGTGACTTCATGATAATGTTGATTCACTCTACTATCCCAAGGTGGGAGCAAAGTATCATCAATGATTAGATTGGGAAATACTTTCCTCTCCTTACCAGGATTATTACAAAAGATGCGTATAAAATTGAAAGCAGCTAACCATCGTTTAAAGTCAATAAGAAGAGCACTTTCACAAGAAAAGCCATAGTCTTGCAAATATTTCAGATTAAGTCCATGAATGTGTTTTCTCGCCCATTGATCAACATTGGGATTGCAGTTGGCATGTTGATGATAGACACTGACAATCTGATATGTCCAATTGTTCATAGCAATAGCACTGAGCTCCTGTACAGGTTCACCCTCACAATCCATAAAAATGATGATAGAAGCCTAAAATGGAAATTTACACATCTAAGGAAACGTTCTATAACATATTACAAAATGAAGAATTACATCGATGCTTTTCACGACAAAATACACAAATGATATGATGGCAACGAAGAAGTAAAATGTATCTAATAAGACCACGTCTACGACACTCAAAGCACATAAGCGAATTGTCATAGGGTAGAGTTAGGAAAGGACTAGTAATTCTCCTTCTTTGATTTGCTTTTTGAGGCAGCATTCTTCTCCGACTTGCGCTTCGTACCACTGCTGTTAAGGATTTGATCAATTATGTCGTCCACGTTGGGTGGTTTTGGAATATATAGGATGGATTCCATATGCATGGAGAGAGAGGCTATTTTATTATCCTTATGCCGACCATAATATAGCCCATTCACTTTGAAAAGGATATCCCAAGTACCTTCTCCGAGCTCGTCGCATGTGATGGGTGTTGAATGATCTCCCTCCTTCTTATAGTAAGTGCACCAATATGATACCGGTAGGCAAATTTGATTACCATCCCAAATCTTTCTATAGGGAGTATCCTTGTCATCTCTCGCCTTCCACTCTTGAGCAAGAGGAGTAGGAATGTCCATATTTAATGTCACGTACTCCTCAATAATATCAAGTTGGTGGCGAATGTACGGACTCACGGGGATCAGTATGTAGTCCCCATACTGATTGTGCATTATCTTGACATCCGTGGAAGGGAGCATTCCCGTTTGGAGTACTACACCATGATCGTCATAACGCAAGACTTGTTTAAATTTACGCTGTAGCGGTGTAGGATTATGTACCTTGGTTGTTTCTTCCACTGGCCTCAGTTGTAGATGATCTGATCGTAGCGAACCTTGTAACGTTTGACCACCATTTTGTCCTACTAGTGCAGCAGATGGAGTAGATGCCTGAAAATGGAAAAGATTGTATTAAGTTTACGTTCAAGGGAGGAGAGGGAGGGAAGTAGCGACTTACCATTTTAGTTGGATAATAGAACAGGGAACTAGAGAGATAGAGAAAATGTGCGTCCGTCACTCGTGCGATTCAACGATGGAATGATTCTCACTGTGGAAGGCTCGCTATTTATATAGAAATGCTTGATTCTCATTGGATGATGATCCTGATTGGACAATAACATCAAGCTGATTCCAAATCTGGTCTCCGTTTACCAATCCGAGCCTTCATTCGCCCGCTGGAGCTGTTTCTTGGGAAATTCTAACTCTGTCGTTTTTCGTCAATCTCCCAAAATCTTAAATGGCGCCTCACATCTAAACGAAGACAGATATGAACAAGTCGTTTCTTTCACTGAATTTGTCTCACTCTTAGCTTTCAAACGAGCTATTGCACGACAAAATCCGTCCACTAGAAGCCAAGATCGAAGCTAGCTGTCCAGAGGGGGGGAGGTCAGTGAAATTTCATGAAAAATGTTTTGGTGAAGGTCCCAGGTCGAAATTCCACACTTTGGAAAATTTTCAAAATTTTACCCATACAAAGACACTCTGACACTTAGGATTTTTTCAGGTGAGCGAGCTCCGACCTAAAATCTTGTAACAGCTCTAACTTTTGAACGAAGACAGATATGAACAAGCCGTTTCTTTCACTGAATTTGTCTCACTCTTAGCTTTCAAACGAGCTATTGCACGACAAAATCCGTCCACTAGAAGCCAAGATCGAAGCGAGCTGTCCAGAGGGGGGGGGAGGTCAGTGAAATTTTATGAAAAATGTTTTGGTGAAGGTCCCAGGTCGAAATTCCACACTTTGGAAAATTTTCAAAATTTTACCCATACAAAGCCACTCTGACACTTAGGATTTTTTCAGGTGAGCGAGCTCCGACCTAAAATCTTGTAACAGCTCTAACTTTTGAACGGCTGGTCCGATTGACTCGCAACAAAAAATGTCGTCGAGCAGTTTTTTCTCCTCTTTCAAACGAGTAGCCTTAAGACAAAATCCGTTCACTAGAACCAAAGTTAGAAGATTGCTGTCGGGGGGGGGGGGGAGGTCAGTGAAATTTGATGAAAAATGCTTTGGTGACGGTCCCAGGTCGAAATTCCACACTTTGGAAAATTTTCAAAATTTTACCCATACAAAGCCACTCTGACACTTAGGATTTTTCAGGTGAGCTACGACAGACCACCCTCCCAACCTGGCCGGCACACCACGCCAACCTGGCCGGCACACCACGCCAACCTGGCCGGCACACCACGCCAACCTAGACACCACATCACCGCGCGCTATACGACGGTCGGCCAGAGGGGGGGGACGTCAGCGAACCTGACGGACGCACGTGGCCGGCACACCACGACACTCTGCCGTTCCAGAGGGGGGGGGGACGTCAGACCCGAAGCACCACGGCGGCCGACCACGACACTCTGCCGTTCCAGAGGGGGGGACGTCAGCGACGGCGGCCATCTTGCGCTATCCAGAAGTGGAGTTTTACTTACTACTGTTGAAATCTCATTGTCTAGATGCTCGTTTTCAAAAATTGATATTTGCAAACAGGAAAGCAAATAGCACAAAGGTGAGCTGCCAAATTTCCAAGCACATCAACCTACTGATGGTTTGCGCGGTGAGTTACTGATTCCTTACAATAGGGTACATTGTAATGATGACGGCAAAAGAAGCCAAAAACGTTTGCAGTTCAGACTGAAAAGTGCTTGTAGGTCCGGCGATGATTCAAATCAAACCTCTCTCTCATCTCTTGTATTTCAAACATAAGAAATGAAAAAACAATGACATATCTAAAAAAAATGCAGACGCCATGGCATAAGTAAAGATAGCATCAATACGAAAGGAAATGCTTATCACTTATGCAGTTGCTTGCAAGATTTCAATTTTCATTGGTGTCTTGGCCAAAATTTAACCGCTCTTGCAACAGGTAATCACATATTCATTCGTCACTCACTTGTATTCCCGAAACTTTTGGTAGATTTCTCTTTCATACTTTTCTTTTTCTAGCACGCCTCTTGACAGCCGCATTATGTAGAGAATCAGAGCAATTAAAACTCCATACGAATGTAGTACAACGTTTTCGTCAAGCATTCCCACCTAAAATTATTTCATACTTCGGAATCTTGATCACTTGAGTTGAGTCCTGTTTCTTCATGATTGATGAAGGAATCAGTGACTTGCAATTGTAGAAGGATCTTTTGATCAAGGGTCACCCGGATTTTTAGAAAGTACCTGTTTTGAATTCCATGATTGTTTAAAATTGAAGGGCCCCTTCACGAGCTGAATAGGCTCCTTCATTATCTAAAAGGGTCCCCACACAATATCAAGAGGGCCCATCACGATGTCAAAAGGTCACCTTCACAATCTAAAAGAAACCCTCACGATGTGAAAAGGGATCCTTCACGATCTCACAAAGGGCCACCTCACGATGTCAAAAGGGCCCCTCACAATCTAAAAGGGTCTCATAACGATCTCAAGAGGGCCCCTCACAATCTCAAAAGGGCCCCTTCACAATCTTAAAAGGACCCCAGCTCATAATCTTAAAAGGGCCCCCTCACAATCTCGAAAGGGCCTCTCACGATGTCAAAAAGGCCCTTCACAATCTAAAAAGGTCTCATGACGATCTCAAGAGGGTCCTCACGATCTTAAAAGGGCCCCTCACAATCTTAATGGGCCTCTCACGATGTCAAAAAGGACCTTCACAATCTCAAGAGGGTCCTTTCACAATCATAAAGGGCCCCTCACGATGTCAAAACGGCCCCTTCACAATCTAAAAGGGCCTCATAACGATCTCAAGAAAGCTGTTTAAAGCAAATTACTTGTTTTTGGTATAACATTTGCCCTGTTTTAGTTAGTGAAGAGAACTGCACATACATGTATTTCCATCAGTTTAATTTGAAAGCGACATGCACATTCTAGGATTATTTTTTAACAGAATTTTCATCCCTCGTGCAGCTGCAAGCCATGGACAAAGCTATGGAAATAGTTTCTATGCAGGAGATTGCGTGAAGCAACATCCCGTCTGACGGAGAGCGGCTGCAAATCGGTAGCCTCCTCAAGGGAGGGCTTGTTTTGGCATAAGTTCCAAGACCATAACAAGGTACTTTATCCATCCGGTGAAATATGTACGAGCATCCATCAGGAGTAACATCGATTGATGACACACTGGGATCTAACCTGGTTTCCGACAGGGCAAGAAGATCTGGTGGCTTACCTTGGAGGAAGATGTTGATGTCTTCGTGATTGGACCTCGGTCATCTAGCGTTGCTGAAGTTGATCTTGAGAGCGGTTTTGAGCTTGACGGCTTGATAACGTTTCCTGTGTGTCTTTCTCATCATCATAATTTCTCGGAAAATATCAATTAAATAAACGAAAATTATACTGTACAACAAAGTGATGCCAGAAACTTTGGAAGGCATCAGAAAAATGTTAATAATAGCAATAAAGCTGTAATAAATAAAATGCAAAAAATACACTTATAGGCACATTTGGTGTCGCAAAAGTTTGAAGAGACCCAAATGAGAACCTCTTTTCCGCAACAGTGGGTACAAGTCAGGTAGGCCACAGAGGAAACGGATACAGCTACACTACTCCCATCAGTAAAGCTACCCACGCATGTCCGTGGCAGTGGAACTGTACCGCATATTTCCGAGCAGCTAACAGAGTCAGCGTTTCATGGCATTACCATTGTGTTCGGAACCCTCGAACTACCTGACGTCTGTATGCAGTGAATAAGTTGGCTGTCATACCTTAGCTTGCAGCACATAGGGAAGTGCCAAAGAGATCAGGGAAGGGAAGATCGATCACAAATTAGCCAATAAGTGCTATAACCACAAATCTGATTTAACAGACTGAAGCATCTGATGACTATTCATACCCGGGAAGCCAGAGTGTGATGCTAATAGTGACGACCACCTATTTAAAATGAGCGAAGAATTAAATACTAATCAAAAACAAACAACTTCAATGACCGGTAAAGCAGTGTTCTACGGCCTGCTAGTTAGCTGGAGCACGGTCACAAACCGCCGATAGTAAACCTTTCCGACAAGGTAAAACCTAAAGAATCATAATCTTCAGACGATAAAGCCTTATTGCGACTCCGTTTTCAACGCTTTGAGGTCACATGTTGTATAAGGTAAATTATCATTTCACTAGAAATGCGTTGACCTATGTTCAGTTCCGACACACTCAGTGAAGAAGAAACAGCAGATACAGAAAACTGAAGACTCACAAATACTGTACAAGAATGTGCAGTCAAAATTGCACCAACTTTAGACACGAGCACAGCAAATCAAAACTCAGCCTATCCACCGAAAGCCTGATGCGGAAAAGAAGAGAAATTAAGAAGAAACCTGAAGATATAAGAAATAACATTGAGTATGTAGAACTAGATAAAACCATAAAGAAAAAAGCTCGAGAAGACATAAGGAGACATGACATCAAAACCGATGAAAAAGCCATAGAAGATGTGAAAAGCATCGAGAAAGCAAAAGGAGATACCCGGCTAGGACAAGAACGCTTGACGACCTTACTAGATAAATATGGCAACGTGATAGAGAAACAAGAAAACTCCTCTAGATAATTGAAGAATTCTATGGGGAATTACACAACAGCAACAAACCAATCAAAATGGAAGCGCCTGGATCTGACCTGCCATACATAACAGACTGGGAGGTCGAAGCAGCACTAAAAAATGTAGAACGGAAAAACTGCAAGAAGTGACAATGCAATAACAGAAACTGAAAGATGGCGCAGAGGTACTGAAAAGAGAACTGGCCAAATTATTCACGAAATGTCTACAAATGAGGAAAATACCTATAGTATGGAAAATGCCAATATGATAATCTTGATCAAGAAAGGCAACAAGAAAGAAATCAGAAACTACAGACCTATATGCATACTTTCAAACCTGTACGAGCTTTTTACCAAGATAATGACCGAAAGAATCGCTAAGAACCTGGATGAAAAGCAACCAAGAGAGCAAGCAGGTTTTCGGAATATTATTCAACTGCAGATCATATGCACACCATGAACCAGTTAAAGGAGAAATGCCACGAGTTTAACCTTCCTGTGTGCATGGTATTCGTGGACTATGAGAAAGCGTTTGATTCAGTTGAAACTCAATCTATGCCAGAATCACAGAAAGAACAAGGCATAACGATGGTTATGTTGAAGTCCTCAAAGACATCTACTCGGACAACACCGTGACAGCAAATCTCCACAAGAAAAATAAATGTAAAGAAATGAGTCAGACAAGGAGACACAATGTCACCGAAGCTCTTCACGGCAACACTAGAACACATCATGAATAAGCTCAATTGGCAAAATAAAGCAATAACCATTGATGGAGAAAACCTAGCACATCTACGGTTTGCAGACGACTTAGTCATTATAGGGAGCAATGCGGACGAATTACAGCAAATGTTGACAGAGTTAACGGACAAGAGCCTCAATTTAGGACTGAAGCTGAACACAAGAAAAACCAAAGTTATGTTTGGACCTTTGACAAATCCAAGACAGATAAACATGTGCAACCAAGCAATCGAAGCAGTGGACAATACATGTACCTAGGTCACACATTCAGCCTTCTAGACAAAACTCAACGAAAAGAAATACAAAGAAGAATCACCACGGGATGGGCAGTATTTGCGAAACATAGGGATGTATTCAAGAGTAACATGCCAATGTGTTTGAATAGCAATGTGTACAATAGTTGCGTTTTGTCAGCTATCACCTATGGATCAGAAAGATGGACACTAACCTCATTCATGGAGAACAAGCTTAATGTAGCAAAAAGAAAGATGGAGCTAAGTATGATCGGAATCAGCAAGTGGGACAAGAAGACCAATGAATGGATTAGAGCGCAAACAAGAATCAAGGACGTGGTGGAAAAAGCAAAAGAAGCCAAATGGAGATGGGCGAGACAAGTCACAAGAATGCAAGACAATAGATGGACTATCAGATTGACAGACTGGACCCCACGTTATGGAAAAAGAAGCAGAGGCAGGCCAGTAAGGAGATGGAGAGGCCACATCGACAGGTTTTGTGAACAGCTAACATATAATAGAAGAGACAAACTCAATTAAATTGGTTGAGGCTAACCTCCGGTAGATCATAAAGAAAAATAATAATACTATAGGCCTAACTAAAAACTGAAAGAAGAAAAAAAATATAACTTATTACTGCGTTTTAAACAAAATTGTAAATCTAACAACTTACTTATGACATTAGCGTCTAAAAAGGAGTGATTATAGACATGACACTTGTGTGTCTGCTTATATACTTCAAACTTTGTAACTTATCTAAATCCCAATCTGCTATCAGTCAAATACAATTACAAACAGACCTGTCATTTCTAATGCGGATAACTGGTCAACCACGTGTGGTGTTACGCAAATGCTTCAATCGAAGTGAGAAGATGAAGCTGAAGATAATGAAAAGTAAAGAATTTGATCCCTCCAAAGGACCGATCTGGCTTTCCCACAGGTTACATGAAGTGCAACTAAAACAGATAATTGATATATGCTGTGATAAAGTTGATGAGGACAAAAGCAATAGAGGTCATCAGCAGGAACTTGAGCAAGATTCACGTTTCGGCCCCTTAATTCCTGTACGTTCAAACTCGCTCAAGCGGGGCCCTGCTTTAAAGAAAGCAGCCTCGAAAGAAAAATCTCGGACATGTAGTCAGATACATTGACTACGCCAACGAGATGATTCGAACTGACTAAACTGGAAATATGGAAAAGGAACTTAAATAAAGTTCGGGCAGTTGTCCAAAAGTTGCTTAGCGGAGAAATAACCGTATTTCAATAAAGTCTCTCTGTGTTTGTGTAACTGCTTTTCAGCACTGCGCTTAAGATCAAAGCGATTATAACCTCTCGCAATGAGGGTGGTGGAGGTACGATTTATTTTTTCAATAAAATCGCTCTCATGTGTACAGATGCGAATATATCTCAAAACCTGTCCCGAGAAAACTTTGATACCTATTTTGTAAGGCATAGTGTTTTGAGGAAATGTTAAGAGCGTAACAGGAAAATTGAAGTTATCAACCTTATGAAATACAGAGGTAACCGCTTCTGTATTAGTGATTTGCATTTTAATGTCTAAATATTTAATGTTGTTATCATTATCTCCACTTCTACTTGCCTCCAGACTTGGTGGATAAATTTTAGGAATTAAAGAAGCGAAATGTTTATAATTAATAATACACAGATCGTCTATATATCTAGAGGTATTCGATAGAAGTTTAGCTAGACCATACTTTTTACTTTTCATAAGATTAGACATGAAAATATATTCGCAGTGTAAAAGAAAAAGGTCTGCTAGCAAAGGGCTACAATTACCTCCCATCGGTATACCTTTTATCTGTCGAAAAACCAGTCCACCAAAAGTGACGTAAACTTCATGAATAATGAATTTAATAGCATCCTTAAAGTTATCTTTAGTAAAAACACTATAGCCTTGATACTTTTTACTAGCTAAAAAACATTTTTCATAACCGATGCATAAGTATTTCCTATTCGAATCATTAAACACCAAATCTAGCAAGTCAGAAATGTGATGAATAACATCGTCATGATTCAAGTTAGTGTACAATGTGGAGAAGTCAAAAACTTGCACGTTATGTATATTGATGTTTTGAATCTTATTTAGGAATTCGATTGAAGATACTATACTACAAAAACAGTTAATTCCGCTATTTTTATAGATAGCGTTACAATATTCCTTAAAGTAATTTCTTATAACGGTTAGGCCTTTATTAATCTTAGTCGAAAGTTGTTTAGTAGTGCATTGTTTAGCACCTGCTATGAAGCGAAATTTGTAAGGGTTTTTATGCAATTTAGGTATCCAATACAATCGAGGTAGTTTAAGATTATCTTTATTACAAATGGTATGAAAGAAATTACTAATGATCTCTTTATGATTTACAACTAAACTATTGATCTCTATGTTAACAGGTATGTATGTACTATTACCTATAGGAGTTAATGTCTTCAAATCAAATCCAAGTTCCTGTAATAAAACCAGAACATAGAATTTCTTGCAAATGAACGCATAATTGCTATTAGCCTTATCTACCGCAGTAATAATGAAGTTATCATGATAATAATGCAGTAACTTGCTAATATTGCTAAGAGAATTAATGTTACTATTACTCATTGTATTCTTGCTATTGTTACTGTTTTGGTTCTTGAGCTTATTATTATATAGTTTATCTCGCACTAATTTTAAAATCTTATTTCTCCAATCCGAATAATCAGCTCTTAAAATTCTTTTGTGCTTCCTACACATCTTAGCTATGTGCTTATCGAGCGAAACTGTGATACTGTCTATAATATTTTTATGATTACACTTCCTGGGTAAACGATGCTTCGTTCCTAGAGCAAGCAATTCTTTAAACTCAGGTTCATTAATAAAATTCAAATCACCTGTGAAAACGTGTTTGTGATAATCATTAACAAAAGAAGGGTGATCATTACATTTACACTTAGAATTTAAGATATCATGCAAATCAGACTTATCTAGCGTTTTCAAAAATTTGTTATAGTTGCAGATTTTCAAAGAGACAGGGCTATTCAATGTAAAATAAGTTTTCGGAGGATAACAATCCTGTACATGTTCTGGAACAAGTCGATTAATACTTCTGTCATGCAGAATACTACTGATATCCACTTTGTCCATAATTTTGTTTTTGAACTCAAAAGTTATATTTGTTTTTACATTGCTAGACTGCTTGGACTCTGAATTACATATTGTATTGTAATAATAATATGCAGAAACTAAATACGCAAAGTTACTAGACTCATGATTGAGTTTCTTGTTAATAATATGCAAAGTACTGTAACTCAAAGACCTAAGACTTTGATAAAACTTAGCAAGATTGCTGCCGTTAAAGCAGTTTTTCAAATATGCTATCGAGTCATCAATATTATTGGTCTTATTGACCTTTTTCCTATTTCTAACGCCATGACTACGTTTGCGTCTGGGGATAGGACTGTTGAAATAGCTACCATAATCAACAGTGCCTTTTGACACGCAACCACCTCCGGAAACTCTATCATTAAGTCCTAAGGGGTGCAAAGTATTTAACGTGCGTATATAAAAATCTTCGCTTTTATTAAGTTTTCGAACAACATCATTTTTATCTTTACTGTCATTAATAACATCTATAATTTGAACAGAAATGTCATTACAAGTATGTCCTACTTCACGGAAATGATTAATAAGAAATGTATTCTTAGTGCCTTTACTAATGCTATTACGATGTCCATTTAATCTGCAGTGTAGAGCCTGAGTAGTCTGACCTACATACTGTAACACGCATTTTTTGCAAGAGAGTAAGTAAATCACATTTTTGGTTTTACAATTGAATTTACCCGTCTTATCGAACGTGAAATTTCCACCTGTACTAAAACTAGTGAACGAAGAGGAAGGATTGAAAGCATTACAGCATAAGCATCTATTGGATTGACATGACGCAAGCGAGGCTTGAGTGGAGGGCGCTACCCATTCCATCGCATTAACGCTAAATACTTTTTTATGCATAATTTCCATAATGTTAAGAGAGAGAAAGTGGTTGTGAAAACTACGAGTATAACATACGTGTAAGTCACTGATATTATGAGTACAGGACAATTAATTAAATGTGTCATATTGATTGTCAAAAAGAAGAAGATAGCTTAACGTGAAAAGCTGTAATGAGAATTAATTAGATTAGTATCAATAGGTATAGCACGAAGGACAGTGTCCAGCTAGTAGCGGTCAGAAGGCGGGGAACTAGTCCACCATCAACTTCAGACATACTATCAAGATAATTAAATTGGTTGAGGCTAACCTCCGGTAGATCATAAAGAAAAATAATAATACTATAGGCCTAACTAAAAACTGAAAGAAGAAAAAAAAATATAACTTATTACTGCGTTTTAAACAAAATTGTAAATCTAACAACTTACTTATGACATTAGCGTCTAAAAAGGAGTGATTATAGACATGACACTTGTGTGTCTGCTTATATACTTCAAACTTTGTAACTTATCTAAATCCCAATCTGCTATCAGTCAAATACAATTACAAACAGACCTGTCATTTCTAATGCGGATAACTGGTCAACCACGTGTGGTGTTACGCAAATGCTTCAATCGAAGTGAGAAGATGAAGCTGAAGATAATGAAAAGTAAAGAATTTGATCCCTCCAAAGGACCGATCTGGCTTTCCCACAGGTTACATGAAGTGCAACTAAAACAGATAATTGATATATGCTGTGATAAAGTTGATGAGGACAAAAGCAATAGAGGTCATCAGCAGGAACTTGAGCAAGATTCACGTTTCGGCCCCTTAATTCCTGTACGTTCAAACTCGCTCAAGCGGGGCCCTGCTTTAAAGAAAGCAGCCTCGAAAGAAAAATCTCGGACATGTAGTCAGATACATTGACTACGCCAACGAGATGATTCGAACTGACTAAACTGGAAATATGGAAAAGGAACTTAAATAAAGTTCGGGCAGTTGTCCAAAAGTTGCTTAGCGGAGAAATAACCGTATTTCAATAAAGTCTCTCTGTGTTTGTGTAACTGCTTTTCAGCACTGCGCTTAAGATCAAAGCGATTATAACCTCTCGCAATGAGGGTGGTGGAGGTACGATTTATTTTTTCAATAAAATCGCTCTCATGTGTACAGATGCGAATATATCTCAAAACCTGTCCCGAGAAAACTTTGATACCTATTTTGTAAGGCATAGTGTTTTGAGGAAATGTTAAGAGCGTAACAGGAAAATTGAAGTTATCAACCTTATGAAATACAGAGGTAACCGCTTCTGTATTAGTGATTTGCATTTTAATGTCTAAATATTCAATGTTGTTATCATTATCTCCACTTCTACTTGCCTCCAGACTTGGTGGATAAATTTTAGGAATTAAAGAAGCGAAATGTTTATAATTAATAATACACAGATCGTCTATATATCTAGAGGTATTCGATAGAAGTTTAGCTAGACCATACTTTTTACTTTTCATAAGATTAGACATGAAAATATATTCGCAGTGTAAAAGAAAAAGGTCTGCTAGCAAAGGGCTACAATTACCTCCCATCGGTATACCTTTTATCTGTTGAAAAACCAGTCCACCAAAAGTGACGTAAACTTCATGAATAATGAATTTAATAGCATCCTTAAAGTTATCTTTAGTAAAAACACTATAGCCTTGATACTTTTTACTAGCTAAAAAACATTTTTCATAACCGATGCATAAGTATTTCCTATTCGAATCATTAAACACCAAATCTAGCAAGTCAGAAATGCGATGAATAACATCGTCATGATTCAAGTTAGTGTACAATGTGGAGAAGTCAAAAACTTGCACGTTATGTATATTGATGTTTTGAATCTTATTTAGGAATTCGATTGAAGATACTATACTCCAAAAACAGTTAATTCCGCTATTTTTATAGATAGCGTTACAATATTCCTTAAAGTAATTTCTTATAACGGTTAGGCCTTTATTAATCTTAGTCGAAAGTTGTTTAGTAGTGCATTGTTTAGCACCTGCTATGAAGCGAAATTTGTAAGGGTTTTTATGCAATTTAGGTATCCAATACAATCGAGGTAGTTTAAGATTATCTTTATTACAAATGGTATGAAAGAAATTACTAATGATCTCTTTATGATTTACAACTAAACTATTGATCTCTATGTTAACAGGTATGTATGTACTATTACCTATAGGAGTTAATGTCTTCAAATCAAATCCAAGTTCCTGTAATAAAACCAGAACATAGAATTTCTTGCAAATGAACGCATAATTGCTATTAGCCTTATCTACCGCAGTAATAATGAAGTTATCATGATAATAATGCAGTAACTTGCTAATATTGCTAAGAGAATTAATGTTACTATTACTCATTGTATTCTTGCTATTGTTACTGTTTTGGTTCTTGAGCTTATTATTATATAGTTTATCTCGCACTAATTTTAAAATCTTATTTCTCCAATCCGAATAATCAGCTCTTAAAATTCTTTTGTGCTTCCTACACATCTTAGCTATGTGCTTATCGAGCGAAACTGTGATACTGTCTATAATATTTTTATGATTACACTTCCTGGGTAAACGATGCTTCGTTCCTAGAGCAAGCAATTCTTTAAACTCAGGTTCATTAATAAAATTCAAATCACCTGTGAAAACGTGTTTGTGATAATCATTAACAAAAGAAGGGTGATCATTACATTTACACTTAGAATTTAAGATATCATGCAAATCAGACTTATCTAGCGTTTTCAAAAATTTGTTATAGTTGCAGATTTTCAAAGAGACAGGGCTATTCAATGTAAAATAAGTTTTCGGAGGATAACAATCCTGTACCTGCTCTGGAACAAGTCGATTAATACTTCTGTCATGCAGAATACTACTGATATCCACTTTGTCCATAATTTTGTTTTTGAACTCAAAAGTTATATTTGTATTTACATTGCTAGACTGCTTGGACTCTGAATTACATATTGTATTGTAATAATAATATGCAGAAACTAAATACGCAAAGTTACTAGACTCATGATTGAGTTTCTTGTTAATAATATGCAAAGTACTGTAACTCAAAGACCTAAGACTTTGATAAAACTTAGCAAGATTGCTGCCGTTAAAGCAGTTTTTCAAATATGCTATCGAGTCATCAATATTATTGGTCTTATTGACCTTTTTCCTATTTCTAACGCCATGACTACGTTAAGATCGAGATCGAAAAGAATGGAAGAAGCACACTGATGCCCTTGTCCAACAGTAGAACAGAACAGGCTGATGATGATATTGTGATTTTTCCCATCGACTTAATGTACACAATGAGATATGGTTCTTATTGACAGAAGTCATCTCAAGGAACAACGAAAAATACCCAACATTCTAGCTACCATATAGATAGTACGATTACATTTCTGACATAAATGCTCGGTCATGTAAATTCAACAATTGATAGTTCCTGTTGGTTATATGAGAATATTTTTCATAATGGAAGAACGATATACTACCGGATGGTAAACCGATGTCACAACAAAAGTTTAGTTATGTCTATTGTCAATGAAATGGCAGTGGGGTCTCAAGCATTGTCTATGAAGGGATTATTAAAAGTACGAAATCAAGAACTATCAAGAAAAGCAAGATTTTTAGTCCACGTAGACTATGGATGATCCCGTACCGCTTATATCCCTTCGATGGTAGTCCGTTGAATCCAACTTAGTCAAATTTGCGACGCACTTACCCGTTTAGTACTTCATACTACTAGTAGACATTCCACATTTTTGAATTTTTTTACCTCTTCTATTTTTGCCAATATCACAATTTTGATCGAGTGAGAACCCCTGTAGTCAATACCATTGTGGACAGGCACACTTCGATGTGACCAGCATGAATTGCTGATAGGTTGTACAGCTACCTATATGCAGAAGTATTAATTATGTCCTTTGTTATTTAACTTCAAGTGATGCTGTAACGACAAAATACCATTTTAACTAACAGAAAACATTAACAGAGTCATCTAGAAACGGAACAAATCCACAAGGTCAAATAAATGTTATCTAGATGCTGGGAAAACATTATCACTTGCTTACTTAGATTTATGTTCGAAGATTGCAAATAGAAATATTGGGCTATGAAATAGTTCAATTAGTAACTGAAATCAAGAAATTATTTAATAGTTCATTAACATCTCTGGCTGCCATTTTCTCATTGAATGTTCATCTGTTTGTTTCATTTTTTACTGAAAATAGCTAAAAATTGTAATCACGAAATACTCTACGAATTGAGCATTTGATTCTTGTCGAAAAATAATTGATTGAATTCATAATGAACTACTCACTGGGGAAATTACTCAGGCCCTGACAAGCCTGGATGAAGAAGAGTTTTGGTTTCCCTTTAAGTGAAGGAAATTTGCTTGGTAAAAAATATCCCTGCAACTCCTTTGCAATATTCATCTCATTGTTGTCGCTCATAACGAAAACGCCTTCAGATCCATGTGACAGAACGAAGACTACGAAGAGACTATAATTCTTCATATTGTCTCGATTGCGTAAAGACTGAACTTTCTCTTCAAACATTCTTCGGGTGCAGTCCTTAATGGTTTCCACTTCATATTCCATTCTATGAAAAAGTTCCCGAAGGTCACTTTCATCCTTGTCTGATCCGATCCTTTCACTGTGTTTGTTGTTTTTGAATGTAACGTTGTTTATGATAAGACAATAGCCATAAAACCTTGATTTGTAGTCTTTATAAACTCCTATTTTTCTTTCTGAAAAGCAAACGATGAAAAACTGAGTAACAAAGGACAGCAAAATCATTCAGAAACATACTGGAATTGCTTTGCTCGTCCCTGCAGATTGAAGTAGTCGAAG
Source organism: Prostheceraeus crozeri (assembly GCA_907163375.1). Lineage (NCBI taxonomy): Eukaryota > Metazoa > Platyhelminthes > Polycladida > Euryleptidae > Prostheceraeus > Prostheceraeus crozeri. The sequence continues at coordinate 145,882 of CAJQUW010014723.1, forward strand.
GTTTTTCAGATCTATCCAATAAGTGATCACGCGTTTGAGCGTGATCTGTGACGCTCGTATGAGGCAGTGAATCTATGAAAACGCAAAAATGAATTACAGCATTCTTTTACGCATAGCCTAGTTGTTACATACATGTACATAATTATGCACGTTATCGACAGTTTACTTGTTACCATTTTCACGGTATTTCCAGGGTTTAGAGCAATATTTTTCCACGGGGTTCAATTTCGCCTTACTACTGCATATATAAAGTATGATAAAAAACGTCTTCGGATACCATGTTATTATCTAATTGTGCGACGTTTCGCTCACCGAGCTTAATCATGCACAACGCAGCCTTTGCAAAATCAACCGGATACGTGGAGGACTGGGCTCAATTCCACACTGCAATCTATATGTATACATATAAGTGAAGTATCGGCTAGTTAGACAACCCCGTTCTAGAAAAGCAATGGTACTGAGAAATTCTCATTGACGTCTCTGTCATCAGCTTCGCGATCAGTGATATATTTAGGGTTGTGTAATTGATACATCACACTTGAATTAGAATACTTCATCATGAGCAAATATAGGCTTTGTTTAACTAAGATGCATTTATGCATATAGGCTACACGACCATAACAGACCAAATTTTAAGTAAATTTACATAATGATGAAGATTTCGCTCCACGATCCTCACGGAGAACCTTCTGACAATTACATGAAAAAAGGCTTTGTGGAAGACCGGCTTCGCTTTTTATGAGAAGACACGCAAGACGTAATTCCACTAATATAGCATCAATAACATAAATTTAGTTTCCACTCTTCACTTCAGCAAATTGAGTAAAAAATGTGATGCACATGCATTTCCAATAAATAGAGACAGAAATGCACATGCCGTAAAACCTCTATCTGAACGGCATGCCGCTCTATTTTTCAAACATTTCCTCGCACTGCCGTTTAATTAGAGGTGCCGCTCAATTATAGAGTGCCGTTCTATTTTTCGACTAGCTGATCAGAATTTAGAGATGAAATTTTCTGTAATTTTTATCTTAAATCTGTTAATTTTATAGATGAAAAGCGAAAACATGTAACATAAGAACTCTGCATATATCTATTTGACAAACGTTAACAAACACAGGTTACCGGTAATCACTGGTTAGAAATCACAAACTCACTAGTGAAAATCAAATGACTCGTCGCTGTTGTAGCTGTCCTCGTCATTCGCATCACCTTCAGCATCATCGTCAAAGTTCTGATTGATTTCACGTTCGACACCAGCAGTGGCTCGGGCTTGCCGGAGAAGTTGCAAACCAGTCTGAATTGGACCGTCCGAGTCTGGCTTGAAACAATGGATCTGGCAATCCTCTGAGCCGTCGAGAGCGTTGGTCAGTCCGCATCCTTTGAATGACTTGATGATCAGATCCTTCGGCAGCTGATGCCAGGCATCGACAATCCATTTCAAGCATGCTTCCATTGATGGCGCTCGCATGTTGCCGGATTTGGTGTAGCTCTTCTCGCCGTGCAACATCCAATTCTCGTAGAACTGTCTGACTTTGGCCTTGAATGGGGCATTCCAGTAGACGTCGGGAACCTGTATGAATTTGGTGCACCCGCCTGGAATCACGGCCACGTCAATCTGTAGTTTCTTCTATTGCTTCTTGGTGGTATCACTAATCTGACAACGGTATGAGTCCCAGGCCAGCAGGCGCTTGCCAAACATTGAAGAACCGATGATATTCTGTAGAAACTCAGAAGTCAGATCGTCATTGAAGAACGTGCGGCCGGCCCAACACAGATGGAGCGTGTTCTTGAACTTGGTGGCGATCTCCTTATTTGGTCGCTTATTCGGGAGAAGAACGTGCGGTCGACATTTATATCCATAGGACGAGCGGTCAGCATGACAGTAACGTGTAACTTGTCATGACCGGCAGTCTTCACCGGGACCTCTCGGACTCCCTTACTTTCAACGGTAAGGCTGCTTGAGTAGTCCAAGTAGACGGCCGTCTCGTCGGCAGCAAAGATGTAGGCATATATTTGGAGGTACGACGGCACTGTTCGACGAACAAAATGTAATTCACGATCTTCTCGGCGCACTGTTCCGGCTCTTTCTGACAGGTCCTTGTAGGGCGGCGTGAGACCAAGTTGTGGCGAAGTAATAACTTTTCTAACCAGCCGTTGCTCGCTTTGAAATCCTCGTCTGTCGACAAAACGAGTGCCTGTTTCTGGATTATCGTGCGGCTGACGCGGAGCTTTTTCTGTCGTTGCTGACGAACCCAACAGATGAGCTTCTCGTCGAATTCCTTGTCCTTCAAAGGGCGTCCGGCACCTTGGAGTCGCTTAGTTGATGAGATAGAAGATGAAGACGCCTTCAACTGAGCCTCAAGGTGTGCTTTCTGCTCCGTCCACTGTTGGATGTAGGCACGAGGGGCCTTCGTGTCTTTCGCAGCCTTTGATTTGTTGTGTTTCTCGGCGTATGCAACAACTTCCAAGTTTAAAAGGTATATCGTAATTTCTCCGCTTTGTAGGGGTCACATCTTCAGTGTCAGAGTTGTTAGACATGGCTGCCGAACTTCTCTGATCTTATCGAGCTGCGAAAGTTAAAATATCCGGTAAGCTTCTACAATAATACAGAATTGACTGGAAATTGGAATGAGTCTGGGAGTGGGACTTCCCAGTGTCTATAAATAGATACTATGTAACTCGATAGAATAGGATTTCCCAGCGTCTAAAAATAAATACGATGCAACTCCATTGAATGGGACTTCCCAGCCTCTAAAAATAGCTCCATAGCATTCTACAAACTATTTTCCTGTTTTACACGTTTTGCAGAAGATTATTTCAGTCATGTAATTGATGTAGGAGATGAATTCATCAAAGTGTCGTTAAATTAGAGATGACGTTCAATTAGAGGGTGCCATTCAATTTTTCAACTCCTCCTCTAGACTGCCGTTATATTAGAGGTTTTACGATATATGAATATCAATGTCCTATTGATCTTCGGCTAGTCGTTGCAGATGTTGAAGTTTGCAAGGATGAATAAGGATCGTTGTCCGTGGAAAATTGAGTTCAACAGATGATCAGCGGACCGACTACTCGGGACTTTGAAGAGTTTTGGCTATTACAACCACCTTCTCTTCGTTGGGCATTGGTAGGCGACCGGGTCGCGGGGCGTCAAGTAAGGGCCCGATTGTCTTAAATTTATTCAGCAGTCTGCTAACAGTTGTATGGCTGACTCGAGAATTCAGATGTCTTTTATTGAATTCTTCCGCAACAATTGCCGCATTGATCATCCCTCTAATCCGCAAAGCAGAATTAGCTCCAAACGTTCCTCCAAAGAAAGAATATTGCTAACAATGAATAACGAGACAACTTGAATTCGCACTAATCTGATTATTTGAAGTTAACAACATTCACTAAAAGCATAGAACGACGCATCAATATTCGTATTAAGAACTGCTTTCACGCTATCCGATGACTTCACCGGGCGTGCAATCGAACTGCGAACGTGTACCAGAGTCATTGATGATACTGCGACAACAGCACAAGGTTAATCGCGGATTTTGTTATCATGTCAATCAAGATATCTTTGGCTTAGTTTCTCAGCTATCTATGGTATTGCAACGTATATCATCGTCAATGCGGTTTAGCAGTGGTGAGAACTTTAGAATCATTCACGTCCTTTCATGAAGCAATTAAATGTGACACGATACACACTAAATTATCATTTAATTCATCATTTAGTCACATAACATTGAGCAGTTTGAATACAAAAGCTAAGATGCAGCAAGCCTACTTTCATTCTGAGTGACAACCTAACCTGTGCTTTTTAATAATAGTTTGTACTAAGTTGTTTTTTCATCAAAAAGCCAAAAACACAAGGAAATTACATTTTTACTCAAATAAGCAATTTCGTCTGCTATGATGACAAGTCTAGTTTTACAAAATGGCGTGTAACATAAAAATAATCATCTTTCCTAAAAGGCATCTTGGAAAGAAATCCAAAATTTGATGCACACGTTCTTCATAGTGATTTAATTGAAATGAATCGAAAGTTCTTTCAATATTTTCTGAAATTATATTGACAACCAGATCGCTAGCAATGGTTAGATGCAAAAAATTCCGAAAATTCATCGTCTTTGGTGGAGATCTTTGCCCTTGAAAATCATCATTTTCATGGGTCACCAGTGACCTATTGGGCTTTCCGGGTTAACAATGCTTAATCTATTGATTGATATCTTCATTCAAGTTCTTATTAAAGTTCCATCTGACTTCTGAACATCATATAATTTGGGATAAATAAAAAATATGTACAAAATTTCCTATCGTGCGTGACCTTTGGCCCACCTTGTATATGAACAATTCAGAACTGATGATACAGGAAGTGATTTATCCGACAAAAATTATATGAGAAATGATCACATTCAAATACCGCTACACGGATAATTTGGATAACTCATTCTACTGATTAGGCAATGGCCAAATTTGCATCCCTCAATTTCTATCCGCATGAATCCAAAGTTTTGTTGAACCAATAATTCCTCATTTACCACAAGCATCTAATTAACAGGACTTAACTGTATTCGAAGGGTCATGCAGTCAATAAACTGAAGCAGCAACGAAATATGCCAAAGTCAGTAGAATCGGATATCATGGTGAATATAGTGAAAGCTCATGGTGAATATCGTTTGGGTGCTTAGAAGAGAGAATCATGTATTCCGTTTTGTTGTCTTTTAATTTAATGCCATTCGCTTCTATAAAGGTGTTCAAAGTAATAAGTCGTTATGCGCGCTTTTAAAGAGAATTTCGAGGCTTCTATTTCTCAATATCAATGTGGTATCATCCGCAAAGATAGTCAATTCTTGAGGCGGGAAAATATTTTTGGAGGTCGTTTATGTACAAGAGAAATAGTAGCGGTCCTAAGATGGAGCCTTCCGGCACACCCGTCTTGACACTAAGTGCTTTGGATATTACCCCATCTTCAATTGTCTGATGACCTCTTTGATTTTGGTATGATTTAAATACATTTAGAATTGTGTCCTCTTACTTTCAAATGTTCTAATTTGTTTAGGAGTATATCGTGTCCTATTACTTCGAAAGTTCGTAACGTAGTCTTTATCATCAATTGCTTTGTATATTTTATTCGTTACAGATAGTAAATAGTTGAAGTGATTTTCTCTAATACCGAATTGATTTTCGCAAAAAAGTTCATTTTATCCAAGTACTCATATAATCTTGATTGTATAGACATCTCCAGGATTTTATCTGCGTAGCTAAGGATAGAAATTGGTCTATAGTTATTTACATCTGATCTTGACCCTTTTTTGTGGATAGGAATTATATTCTGATTTTGAAGCAGTTATGATTGCCAATGCATTTGGGTGACTATCTTTATCTTCAAATTCATTATTCTGCTTGATTTTAGTGACTGAGGCATTTTACCATCAACTACTATTTTATTGAGAATATACGTTAGTCTGCAAAATGTTTAGTATATATAGTTCATATATATATATAGTTTTTATATTCATTAGTTGCTTTGTTTATATTCAATTTTGCAAGTATAGTTTATCTCTTCCACTGTTATTTCGTTAAACCAAAAGGATCCAACTATTCTCTCGCCGAGGTATTTCTGGAAGTCTGAGCCTTTATGTGGTTCAAATCCATGCATTTTGTCAACTCGGGTAGTATTGAAATAATTGGCAACACCTGCTTTATCAGTTGTTTCTACATCATCAATACCCTCCGTAGAAGTGATTTAACAAAGTAGCTCAAATTTAGCACACATTCCTTTTCTATTGAATGATTACTTTCATAGTATTCGATTAAGCTACAACTAAAAACAAACTCAAAAATCGCTAGAATCCGCCAACGTCGCACTCACCTGTAAACTTATTTAGCTCCGTCACTAAGTCAAAACGATTTGAAGATCTTATTGCTTCTCGTAAATCTTCGGTTAACCGACTGTGATTATGATCGAATTGGAGATCTAGCTTCTCTAGCAAAGATATCAAATCTGTTTCTTCTTCGTCATATACAAAACCGTCAATTTTATCCAACATACTCAGCAACTCGTCATCAGTCGATGTTTCTTTGTATAGACGATATAATAGAAGTCTGCAAATGAACAATGGATTGTAAAAATTTTAATTTCATCCTACTCATGATCCTCCAATGTTATGCGTGCGACATTTGGATTCTGATACACTTAACGCATCGATCAGATATGCGATATTTATGGTCACTTTGTCATGTTCATTTAGGATTATGGTCAAGACATTGTTCTAATGCTCATCTTGGCAGTCAGAAAGCGTCGATGTATGCTTATCATGAATTAATGAACGTCTGTCGGAATGAATTTCATCGCCTGTCAAAATTAGAAGAGGAGGTGACAAAAGTCGTCAAATATTCACATGCATCCTTACATCTTTGCTTGTGCATTCCCTTAATTGGTGGCTTTAGGCGGGAGAATCGTCATCATCAAAAAATCAAGAAAAACAAAAAAAGAAGAAAATCTCCCAAATTAGTCATTGTCAAATTGTATTGATTATGTGTTGCTTGCGTAAGTGAAATCAGTCGACGTCTTGTGTCTAGACGTTTAGTCGTGGCAACACAGAGGCACTGATACAACTGTGCACACTACCACAACCCCGGACAGGGCCGAGCACTTTTAAAAGAGATTTTAAAGAAGATTTGAAGATTACATCGAATTAGGAGAGCCAAAAATTTTTGCATGAATATGATAAGCAGATGTGTACCGGATTTGAAAATTTAAATCCGGACGGAACCGGATTTTCAAAAAAATTCCGGCTGGATTTGGAGATAAAACAAATCTAAATTACATAACGTAATTTTTTCCTAAATAGTTCAATGCTCAGGTTTGGTAGCAACAGAATTGCTGACTTGTAGTAGATATCAGCTGATTATATTATCGCTCTTTTCTTATCATTTGAATAGGTATTATCTAATTTGTTGTGCTAGTTTGTTACAAATGCAAAAGACCATCGTTTTTTTATCACTCATATTTTGATTTGCCTATTTTGTAATTCCAAATAAAATGAAGTCATGGCTATTTTAATTGTTCTCGATAGTCTATGGGGAAAGCCAGGAAACCATTGCAATTCAACATCGACAGTCTATTTTATATGCATTAATTCAGAATGATCTAAATTTTCAACCATCCTTAGAACAGCCTGCTTTCTAATACTGTTGACGCAATCCGGTTCAGTAGGTTGGGCGGCTTGATTTTAATAATAAGTCCACATCGAAAATGCGACACAGAGTCAACCCCCTCGCACGCATGGATAGGGTTAATATAGGACCAGAGTTGATTAATAGTTCATCACTTAATTTCTCAGTTAGAGCATACTACCTTGCTGTCACGTCATTTGATGTAGGCCAGTCGATAATAAAGAAATTCGAAGGGAGTACACTAGACGTAACAAAAATTCTTTCAATAACATTTCATGAAGCGACAGTCTATTTATATTCATTTCACAATGTAGCGCAACATACGCTTCACTCATTTCCTTGTACAAGTGACCTTCTTGAACTTAATGCCACTAAATGTATGATAAATTATAAGTAGCCTGCATACAACAATAACATATCCATTCTATATAGCCTGCCTGTATATACATATATGTACATATATGTAGATTGCACAATGTGAATTGATGTAACAATGCATGAAGTATTTTATACCATGTACTGGAAATAAATAAAAATCAAACAAGTATATGAAATATGTCATAGAACTCCTTCAAAGACCGATGAATAACGGCATGCAGCGGGTAAAATACCAGCATTTCGGATGCTGAAAATCCGGCCGGATTTGAAATCCGATGCACCCCTGATAATAAGTGGTACCGGCACCTGTACACACGTACAAGATATTACTCAAATTTCCAAGTTTTCATTCCGTGTGCATGTGCATGGTGTAATAGATGATCTTCACTATTGATCTTGAATTATAGAATAATGCCTCTCAGATAGTATGCCAATTACGACAATCGATACTTTCCATTGAAGTTTGTCGAAATGGGTTACACAGAGAAACCATTTTTCATAGTCGGAGTTGCATTGCGCATACAGGTGATTGAATGTAGTAGTAGTAGAAGCAGGATGACAATTAAAGCGAGGAGTCGGAAGGATTCCTCGCGTGTTGCACGCTCTGCCCAGCAGTCCCGCATTTCTTACTTCCCTTGGAAAACGAGAAATTTGGCCAGATCCGGATTTCATTGTTTTTTCATTTGTGGCCGATTATGTGACATTGCAAAAGCAGTAGTAGTAGACATTGATGTGAAGCACTTTAGACGTGAGTGCCGCTCACTCTACTCTGTGAAAAACAGTTCTTGTAGTTCTGACTTACTTATTGGATCACCAAACATTTCGCCTCGCGGAGGCTTCGACCGTGGTGACAAGTTTCAAATTATTGAAAATCAAAATAATGCGAACATTTACAGACATTAATGAAGCAAGGTGACGACAACAAGCGACCGCAAGAAGCTGTGGCTACGAATTAGAGTCTACATAGAATCACTAAGAAGAATAGAGTGTTGTTGACAGATATCACTAGGAACCATAGTGAATCGTTGTAACACTTATTTATAAAAGGAATGGATGAATCTGCAGGCCGCTGAGAGTTTGCAAGGTATTGCTTCAGGTGATGAGACTAAGTTAAAACTTCTGGAAAAAGATGATGTATAAAGCTATTTTCGTGCATGATGTTCATGAATGTCTTCATCGCTTTGTTTTTACGTCTCGTTTTAAGAGATGGAAATCTGTCACATTTGCAGTGTTAACCACAGATCAATTTGTGAGCTCCTCTATTAATTATTGCACATTTGGTGCTGTTTCTCTCATTTAGAGCAACAAATACTTCACTGTTGAATTCCAACAGACCGCATACACAGGATTGATAAACTTGGATTAATTTCAGATTTGGGAAGGAAATTTCTGAGTTGCTGGATGATGAACAGTCGGAAGTTGGCCCGTTTAGAAATCTCGTTAACATGCGTGTCCCATTTCATATTTTGATGAAGCGTGATGCTGAGAAACTTAGGTGTGTCGTACATGTGAGAGAGATGATGGATGGTCGGCGACTCTTATCCGAAGATGATCACCTTTGCCTTATCTGTGTTAAATTTTCAACCATTCGAGCGACACCATGAGTCCATGTTTTTCATTTCCTGCGTCAGAATCTCTTAGCAGTCGCAAGAGCGATTCAACGAAATCACAATCAGTACATCGTCGGCGAATTTCAGGATTTTAGCGCTTTTGTGATTAACAAAAAATGACCGTACGTGAGCAGCAAATAAGTAGGGCCCGAAGCCTGAACCCTGTGGGACGTCAGATGTGACGAAATATTGCTTAGATGTGAATTCCATCTGGGACAACTTGCTGTTTCCGACTCTGGAAGTGATCACTTAGCGACTTCATGCATCCACAAGGAATGTTCGACTTCAGAAGAGTTCGGAACAGTGCCTAGTGACATAGTTTGTCTGTCGAACGCTCTTTTTATGTCAAATGCATTTGTAAGTAGGCCCATGCCGGAGAAGTTTCCAGAGTCAAGCAGCTTTGCGACAAATTCTTGCAATTGAATGTGAGCATTTATGACTGAACAGGATGGTCTGAAACTTTATTGATCTAGTCCGCACAGTTCAAGAATGTTTTCCTTGACAGATGCAATAACATGCTTCTCTAGAATCTTTGCTATGATTGGAAGCAATGTGATAGGCCGAAAGTCATTCATGATGCTGACCTAATGTGGCTTCACGCTTTCATGGCAAGTGCCTCTAGTGTCCATTGCATTACGTTTCTTGGATGTTCCATTCAAAATAAACAATTTTACTTATGACTTGTGGGCGAAATTCATTGATCTTAGACGAGGAAATACGTAGAGACAACGTCATGCCTTGGTTATTTTGGCCGAGAAGGTCTAACTGTATTTCGGAGTCGAGGATGCCTCGCGAGAAAGCGTCTCGTAGTAGGCCTACTTGCAGTCAACTGTCGGGTCTTGCTTGGGTAGTCGATGGAGTACTTGCAAGTCAATTCTGAATTTGCAAAACGTGACACGATTGATCATGATACTATCATTTCGGACAGCCAGTTAGCGAATAACATGGATCTTTCCTTAGAATTTCGTCGCAACACTCCAGTAATGAAATGACGACAGACCGACAAGTGAACGAAAATTTTGAACAGCGTTCAGTTTACACTCATTTTTTAAAATCAGGAACTCCGCTCAGTTCGAATTCACGAAATTAAACAATGAACGCCGTTCAGTTCAAGTTCAGCACCAAGCCCTTCCGGCTTCCTTTTTTGCAGAATTTTCACCCCTTGCACAACTACGACCAATGAACGAAGCTAGGGGCTACTCAATGAAAAAATGACAAATCATATTATTTTAAATACATAAACTTCTTTGTAACTTCTCCAATTTTTGCATTCTCTTTTTTTCATTCCTTGATTTTACGGGTTACTTTATTCTCTTCAGTATCAGTGTCATCTTAATGACAATTTTATTAAGGCATTTCATTCATGCTGTTTGAAGCGTCATTTCATTTCTGTCACGTGTGAAATTTGTTTAGTTGTTGCAAACTTTTCCAAGCTATGTTACCATCCAACTTTCATGTATGCCTCTGAAAAGAATGAGCTAAAGATTTCGACAATTAATGATTTTATTTATTTACCAGATTTGCAATGGGTTATCATTTTTCAATAATACATAAAAGCAAAGCAGTAGATCTTCTTATCTGATTACCCCATCAGAAACCTGCTTGCGCGCCTCTTTAAAGTATCAAGATCGTATTGGTCAGGGAAGATCAGGCGTATAACAGAATAGGACCCAGAATTTCCCTGTATTTTCCATGTTTTATAGACAAATGCACCGCATGCATAATGCACACAAAAGCAAATACCTAGATATAGCATGGTGTTCCAAAAGCCTCGTAAACCTTTAAAGGGCTACCCATTGCTTCAATCAAATCATTTACAAATGATATTTTTCTAAAAAAAGTTCCGGAATTCGGGAAATGTGATATGGCATATCGTATTTTCTTTCTATTTACGACAATGTCTTAAAAGAAAACTTTCATGCATAAAATCTGGCTTAATAGACTAAGATGTCTCAAAGAAATTCAATTCAGCCATGGCATTCTAACTTATGTGATAGTAGCCTAAAACACTTGCTTTTTCTTGTCCATGCTGTTCTCCTCAAGCATAGAACAGGATTTTCAAAGCTACATGCTGTGTCCTCATTCTATCACATGAATGGCTGAGTCGTTAGGCTTACAATTTTTTTTTTCATGGATAATCAGTGCATCGTGACTGCTCGAAATCGTACGTGAACGTAGAATTTTGTACTACTGAGAATACAGCCCGGCAATGTGGTCAAGAGACCCTTCAAGCTGTACATCAGCAAGAACGTTGCCGAGTGTTGTAAAATCACCTGCAGTCCATATGATTATCGACAGGATTGTTGAGTCGTGGGGAAGAAATTGGTAGAGCTAAAAAGCCTTCGGATGTGTTTAAAGTTCTTTCGAACGGCTTCTTCCAACATAAATGGGACAGGTTTGGACAAAGTGAACTCCGACTGATTTCATCGCTGAGCAGTCAAGTGATGCTTGACGATGCAGTTTTTATAAAACTGCTCATTTATTCATGGTGTTTTATTCTCCCATTGGTATTGAAAGACAACATGACCTGGTAGGTGGTAGGTCTATGTAGCATGTCTCGATGGAGAAATGTGTCTTAGTAGATTTCGTCAATATTTCAACCTTTAATAGAGGGAAATTTCTAAATAAAGGGAGTGTCTTAATAGAGAAAAAGTGTATTTGTATTTCTTATCTCAAGGTAAACTTAGTTTCCACTTTTGTTTCGACATTTAAAAGCTGGCCTGTTACTGATCCAATCTCTCTCAAACGGTGAATTAAGTGTCATGGTAAAATCGGTGAAAGGGGCCCGATAACGAACATGAACAATCAGAAGGCAACTGATCAATCAAGGTATTTATCAATCGACGCACAATGCAAAAATAACTTGGTGCAATATATGCAAATTTTGCTAATCTAACAATGCAGTGATACAGGAGATAAATATAAAAATGCAGCATCAAACAATGCTGCATGAAATTTCTCGACCTAAGGCACACTTTAAAAAAAAGATAACGCATGAATATAATAAAATTTAAGCTGCCGACGGCCTTTTAGAGTTAAGACTTCCGGGACACCTGAACAAATTTCGAGATTACCTGCAACGATGTGTTAGAAATCGAATATTGCTCTCAATCAGGGGTTCCAAGATTTTTGAACAAGTATCCATGTGTCATCTTCTAAAAACCTAGTTGTAAATAATCGACCAACATCTTCGAAAGTTAATACAATTTTTTCCAAATGGTGCCAAAAATGTCATTTTCAGTATAATTTGTCTCCGCTTCTTTAGGTTTCTAATGTCTTGCAGCAGTTTTCGCACTTACGTATGTTTTATACATAACTACGTACTTCAGCAACAAGTAAAAACTCCATCAAAGTTTCTGAATAAAGAAATTTAGTTTAATGACCAACACATGGAATAGGCATGCCAAAACTCCAAGTAAATTCTTTTGAATTGGTTATTGATCAGTAATTTTAGAATAATTTTTCAAAGCAAATGGAACAAGTAAAATGGAAGTAGGCCTACATTCTACAGGGTGCTCCGTGAAAATATTCATTCATGTGAACGTAAAACGTGACAGTTTTTCTTGGAAATGACACTACATAGGATATCTATTGGAGCTGTAAATCAAAAATGATATGGCATTATGGCGCTAAATGTCAAATAACATCCATCAACATGGTATTTATTGTTGTTCAGCTTCGATGAGTAATAAATGATGAAACTATCCATCTAATTTAGAGTAATTCAACGATTTTAGGAAAATCCTAATTGGACACTTACGTTCATAGAACATCGCATGTTAGATTCATCTTGTTTATACAAGATGGCGGCCACATTTCAAGATTCAAATTATCGGGCGATTCCCGGGCTCGGGCGCCACCCTGGGTAATTCATATTGCTTCATACAGCTTTCCTTTTAGTTACGAAATATCTCCCGTTGATGAAGGTGTTATGAATCAAAACCAAGAGTGCCTATAACCAAGGCTTTATTCAACACAGAACATACCAGTACCCCAAGTGCAAATGAAATGCTACAACACAACTAGAATGAAGTCAGATCAAGTCACAGAAGTCAGAGAAAGATAAAAGTAAGTGTCAGTAGCGTGTCTTACGCAGTAGATTGCAATTGCACTACTCGGACAGAACAAATAAGTAATAATAACACCACAAAAGTATTGGAACCTGAGACGTCCAATGTCGGAATATTTGCTGGAACTTTAAGGGCAGCCAGCTTTTAAGTGTTCAGAGCAGCAGTGCAGTATTCTCAATGTGATGCAAGAGTTCAGCTTCTATAAAACCAGAGAAATCGGTTTCAATAACGTCTGAAAATGATCCTTCCAACAAGCATTGGATGAAACTGACTTGTTTTAGGAAGCTGACTAGGAAAGGTCGGGGCCTATACCCTGAAGGGCCTAGCTGTGAGGAAGTTTGGGAACCTTAACTACGGACATCTTGCTGGATTCAGAGACAGATAATAAAGTGAACTCACTCATTTAACTATAACAAGCAATATCTCTCAATCATATAAAATGATTAACTTAATCAACTACAAACGTAGACAACAAACAAAGTAAAATGCGAATGGATAAAGATCAGATGTAACTGCTAACCTAACGAAGTAAAGATAACAAGTAAGATATAAAGCAACTATAGTACGCCTAAGTATATCTTGCGACCATTTAGAGTGCATCATACACACAGACACACTAGCTCCGAAAAAAAAACATTGAAGCAGTAAGTTGATGTCACCATTTTTAAAAATTCTAGGTCTATGAAATGATACTGAGTCGATGATCAGAAGTGTGATAAAATGCAACATCGATCCATCTGATCTCTAAAGAGGAAAAAGTGATATTAAAACTCTCTATCAAAAATGCAAAAATGACATTTCTGAAATTCTATCTCATGGCTATTCTAAATCTATTTCAAAAACTTTATCCTACAACTCAGAATTTTCAAATTTCCCTGAGTTTTCCCTCTTTTCCCTGAGTGCTTTCAATTTCCCTGTTTTCCAGGTCGTTATACATCCTGAAGACTGATTGAGGAAGTTGATTGCAAAGTTGATGAAATGGCAGCTCTTCAGGTCTGTTCCCATTTTTCAATGAGGATGCTACTCGATATCTAATTATTTTATGTACTGCAGAGCTGCTTCTATGGAAATAGTATCTGTGCAGGAGATTGCTTGAAGCAACATCCCGTCTGACGAAGGGCGGAAACTCGGTAGCGAGTTTCTCACCCAAAAGATTCTTGACACGTTTGTCAACCCGTTCAAGGAGGCTAAGATGTGTTTGTGGGGCGCCGGCCTACATATGGCAACAATACTCCATATACGTTCACCGTTTCCTTTCCGCTCATTTCTAAAGAAATTTTGAAAACATCAGTCGAGATCACTGTTTCGTAGCTTTTTGATTGTAAGTCTGCATGCATATTGCGACCTAGAATACTACCGCAATTTGGAGAATTACCAGGTTACATATGCCTTACCAGCATCAATTTCATCCTCATTGACTAAATGGCCTTTGTATGAAGCACTGTTTATGTAAATCTTTAGCACATGGCAAACAATGCAGCCGCTTGCAAACATCGATTCTTAAATCAGATTCTTGTAGCAAAAAGCTAAATAAATATAAATTGCCGCTAATTTAGTTATAAAAATTATGCATGTGCGGTCTAAAATTGATTAACAACGTTCATGCAGGTATACTGTGAAACCTTCCTTCCAGACCATTTCGTGTCCTCCCGTGCAGAAAAGGCAATGATTTGACATATGCATCACCCACCTCCACGTAAGTCAAATCATTTCTCTGCGCGACAATCTAGCAACATCTGGCAGGAGTGAGGAGGTCAATAATAAAATGAAAGTAGTATCACAAGTGAAAAGCATAATTTCGTCATCGCGCTGCTTACATTTGAGGTGAGGATAGCATTCATATACGGTATGTCAGACGACACAGCAGTAGCATAGGCGCAAAAACATCTTTATTTCATAGAAGTGAGGAGGCTTGGGCCCAAACCCGAGACAGCTTGTCACGAGGTAGATTTTTCTATCTCGTAAGCAAGTCGTGTATCATTTCAGAAGCTTTTCCTGAAATTAATTAGACGAGCGGTGCAGCGCGTCTGTGTGTGAACAGTTCCATAGGATTCCTAATGTTCTGAACGAAACTTCTGGACATGTGAAGATGTAATGAGCGTGAATGATTGGAAGCCTTCTGTTCCCGTTCATCTCCAAAGTATGCGAACGCTGTTCAGTTCAAGCTCACGATTATGGCCATCCAGTTCATGGACAAGTTCAATTGAGCGGCTTTCAGTCACACTCTGAATGAAAACATCGGTTCCAGTCAACAGAGTGGCAATTTTATATTCCTTCCATCGAGATAAAAAAGGCCCCATCTTCAGTTGATCCACCGACGGAAGCCGTCAGTCTCTTGACCTTCTCTGTCTTCGCGGAGACGGCTGGCTGAAATTCAGCTGCGTTGATTGTCAGGAGCGTGACTACGGGTTCGGGCGAATCTGCATCAGGGGTTTCATAAGGGCACAATGCAATATAGCATTCGATGGTAGGCATCCTCAAATTCATTTGGTTGCTAGGACTTGAGGATAGATAACTTTAAAGGTGCAATTTGATCAATTTCATCTTTGAAAATTTAAGTATTCAACAACTACTACGAATTCCTGTCACTTCCTCTAAGTCGTTAGCCTGCCTGTAAATTCATTGCAAAGATTCATGTTAACGTCACAACTGACAATTCATGCTTACTGAGAAAGTAGAAAACAGAATGCCGCACACCAGACAGGTGGTTCGCTGGTTGACTAATAGAGGAGCCTGAAGTAAGCAAGCACACGAATTTCTAAATGGACCGAAGGTACTAGATTATTCTTCAAGAATTTCCAAAGACTTCTGCATACTGATGCTTGTAAAGAATTATACATACAATGAAATTAGTAGCAAGACTACGCGGCAAAATATTTCCACATCGACTGACCTTGATGGCTTGATGCTTGAGATCCCGTACTGAACTTCATCGCCAGATTTCGACAAAGAAAATTCATTGAGTAAAGCAATTTCCCCAATTTCCTGGAGACACTCAGCAATTATCTTATAATCTGCAACACTCGAAGTTATCGTAAGGCCTGTGAGAAATTCAAATGACCTTCCATGATATTTGTCCAACTTTGTGAACAATTGTTGCAGAAGACTGTTACTTTCTGCCATTCGTGCCGGTGGTTGCCTGCAAAATTGAAATTAAATTGATGAAAATGATTTGAGAATGATCAAGCTATCAAAAAAGGAAGAAATGAAGTTATTTTCAGGGAAATTAATTACTTGTCTACTAAATCATTTTACCGACGACAGCCTCGTGCTGGCAGAAGACAGAGAGATTATTAATCTTTAGAGCAATTCATTATTGGTGTATACTGTAATCATAACACATTACACCACTTACTTACCATACACGGTCGACCTGAACACGTTAAGTAAGTTAAAATAAAGTTCTATAAGAAATCGCTCTGTGGTCTCTTGATTCGCCATTTTTTAATAATTTGTCTGCACACGGTAATTATTCTCTGCACTTTGCTAAGAAATATTTTAAACATGTAGGTAGTCAATTGCAAATATCAAGCTCGCTTCTTTTTTGATCCTCTATCAAGTCTTCTTCAATTATTGAGCAATAGTTGGACCGCTGCTGCTAATAAAAATCAGGCGAATTCGAGCAAAAATCGAAACTCTAGTTAGAATAGAGACTGATCCTCAAACAGGGTGCTGCGAAGAGCTACAGGGGTACCACAGGGAGCACCGACAACGAGAGGTTGTATAGAGACATAAATAATTAGAGAAATTACTGAGTTATCCTAATGCTGCCTTTTTTAACAAGGTGCGCAAGAAATATTGCGTTTTCTCTTCAAGGTAGGAAATTGTAAAACAGGAAATGGCGACACCTCGACACACCGGTAACAAGTTTTACTCTTCACCTTTGCAACTTTGTGCTCGTAATGTTCTTATAGATATCTAGATCATGTACAACTGGCCTTTTAGCCCAGCGTCAGGCACTTAAAAAATGCGTGCTATAAATTGCTCCTTTCAAAAACCTAACGGCATTTCCTCTGTACATGAACGTGCATTTCACAACTATTTGTTCGCATCATTCATACGAGAACATTTTTCAGTTCACACAGTTAGTCCCTCAATCATTTGGCGATTTTGGTCATTCTTTTCGCTCAATTATTTCCCGCTCCCTTTGAAAGACTGTTTATGGTATGGTAATGCATATGCCGAATCTAACACGAATGAGATGCTTGTAATTGACCACAATTCAATTGTTAAGTCCACACTTCACACAATCAATCACTTTTGTTTTTTAAACTGCACTTCATCATTCCAATTTAAACCAAATTGCTGTTTTTATTTAATTGTCAAATTTACTTTTGTAGAAGTGCTACTACAAAATAGGCGTCGCAGACGATCTATCTCATAGGTGTTATAAATAATTGAAGCCATATTCAATAAAAAAAAATAAAAATGAATGAAAAGTGAATTCATAAAAAACTTGCGTCCAAACTTCTTCATAAGTAAGAATTTTATTTGACGATTCTAACTTTAGAAATGCCATCACAAACAACTAAAATCATAGCAGTTTTCATATAAACTTGAGGAAGCGCAATGTTGTTCATCGAGCAAAATGGCTGCTTAATAGTACATATTTTTATTAAAAAATGACGAATTGTGAAACTTATCACATGTTCATTTTAATCTATCATACACGCATCATTTTTCCATACTTGGAAGATACTAGAAACTAAAAGCGATGGTTGAATCTTGACCTGAATTGCAAGTCGAAGTTCCTGCCAATGATTTTCTCACTTAAATGCTCAAAATTTTGTTTTAAGTAAGATTCTCACCGCCCTCACACAAATCATTATGTAGACATGGAATTGATTGTAATCGCTTTTCACAACGGGTCTTCGCATAATTAAGGAATACATCTTTTCAGGGGAGATCGAAGGTCGAGACGATGCCTACACTGCGATAATTACTTTATTGTTTAACAGCACACCGTAGTCTAATTGCATGATTTCAGCACGCTGTCATGCATTTGACACTGAAATTAGTCAGCTTCTCAAATCGCTGTACAGCCCAACAGATTCTTACATCTTCTGCATATTCTTATCAAATTTGATCTCAAGCTGATAACTAATTGCTAAATTTCTTCACTTGGTCAGACGAGACGCTTGGTCTAGGAAACAGTGTGGTTTGCCTAATTAAATGAGGTATTTAATTATTGTTTGTCTTGTTACTTCCAGTTTTATTTCAGATATCAAGTTGGCCATTGTGTCACCCACTGTCTAGTGATCACTGATGAACTGCTCTTGTCGATCTATTTATCGGACGCAAGCTTTATCATTCCTACGGCGTGAAGGAAATGCTATTGCTTGTTTCAACAGATGCAGACGAGACAAGAAGGATCCGAGATTCAAAATCCTCTGAACTCATTGAAGGAAATGAAGACTCACCCAATGACTGAGTGTGGGAATATATAAAGCATTTGAAGATTGCCACTGAACGGATGGGCCGATTTTGATATAACCTGCGTATTCTTTGATCTGATAACGCCAATTTTCTTAGAAATCTAAACCTTGAAAGCTCCAGTGTTAATACAGCAAGAGTTATTAATACTTGAAAGACCAAAAAAAGACTTGTCTAGAATGTCATTTTGACGATTGAGGAAACTTTCCGAAACTTCTGAATAGCAAGAGTATTTTGTTACACAGAACACAAGATAGTTCCATCTTATCTTTCATGTCCTTATCATAGAGACAGGTGATGACAACTTAAGAATGCAATTAAATCTTCGTGTTTACAGCTGCTTTTCAACAACACGCTGCCTACTAACTGGTTTTCCGCAAAAGAAGTGTTGTTTCCGTTTTGTCTCGACTGATGTGACTTTCTTCGTCTTCAACGTTCATTTCAAATTTATTCATTACAGTAGGGTCATTCCACAAAGAAACGACAGATTTCGGGAAAAGTGTGTGGCGAAGGTTCTCGGATTTTCTTCAATCAACAGCTGATTGTTCTTGGTAGGAAACCGACAGAAATCAAATATTTCCGTCTAACTCGTCATACTTTCCGAGCTACAGCCTTCTGAAGAAGACTATGCTCGAAAAAAACAATCTTCTATCTTCAATTTTTTAAAATTTCAGTACTTTTGAAGACCTATATCTCAGTCACTATGTAAGCTATCCTCGCAATGTTTTATATGTGCATTATACCAGTGTAGGTTAGTATGCGTATCAATTTTCAGCCCGATATCATCATTCAAGCGTAAGATACAGCTTCTCAAAGTTGACTAAAATTTTAGCCTACTTTTTTATATTCAAAAGTAGCTCAATTCCATGGCCAAAATTCTTCCTGAAGATGTACTCCAAACTCAATGATTTTTTCACTATGCATTATGCATAATAACTGATAAGAGCTAGTACCAATAGAAAGTTTCTACTGCAAGTCGTTGTCGAACTGGAAGTCGACGAAATTTGATTTTTTTGAAAAATAGCAAAAATGGCCATTTTTGATGATCATTTCCCGTTGACTGACTACTCCGATTTACGTGGAAGTTTTTGTCAACCACACTTTGAAGCTGATAATTTACATACTCAAAGCTGAACGTGCGCTTCGGCTTCGTTTAGGAGCTAGAGCACTTTGAATTATCACTTATTTTTTCATATTCTACTCTTAAAAGTTTATAAGTAGTATATATTATATGTCCAAATTGGGACTGTCTCTACTCAGATTCAAATGCAGCTTTGTTTGTTTCCAATTATTTTGTGCAGTAGGCTTAATCTTAGTTTATTTTATGTAGTTAACTGAGATTCCTAGACGATGATGATTTTCATTTTAAATTTGTGGTTGTTCTAGAACTGACTGGAGACCGTCTTTGCACGGTTGCATTTGCTGCTTTTTCGACTGCTGAAAGGGAACCACTGGAGAACAAACCATATTTAAAATAAATTTCTGGTTAATAAACAATTTTATAACTATCTGTCGAACATCCATGAAGCTGAATCAGGCTACTGGCTGATAGTAGAAGGGCCAGATCCAGCTGCAAACATATTCACATTTTTCGATTATCCCCGTCTGACCTCAGAATTAGCTTATTTTCTTCTTTTCATGCGTGCCTTATCGAAAAATAATTATGTTTGCTGCTTCTTCACCACTGGAGTTAAGTGTAGGCCAATAATCATCTGCATCCATTCAGTAATCGGCACGGATGATATAGTAAATGACGTTAACGTAATCGAGATTTTCTTCACCTTCTAATTCGGATTTTTCACTGACTGTTGTAAATTGTTTCAGCCTTTGCTCAAAAACTTTCTCTGTGTACTCATTGGCATCGAAAGAAAGTGAACACTCCTGATTCTGGATAATTTTTGGCCGTGTATACTGTTGGCAACCGATCATTCATTTATCAGCTAAAATTCACTGAGCGATCAATGAACCGTTATGTGTACAGATGGTATCGGCGATGGATATGACATTTTAGTTATCGAAAGATGCACTGTGTAGTGAACACACACATACTGAGCTTCTTTTACTGATGAATGCATTTTCTTGTAGCAACTTCGCTATTTCTACATAGGCCGTCAATTTCGAGGACAGATGAGGTTATAAAATGGAAGATCATGGTAGCACAGAGAGAAGTGTAGAACTAATGAAGTGTGCAATGAATTTGACAATGTTATAGCTACTTTAGGAAATGTGCTGTCACAAAAACAGGTGTAAGTGATAACTTAAAACTTTGTTTTTTCCAACAAACAGCGCAAAATCAGTCAGAAGTGTCAACGTTGAGTGAAATTGTAACAAATTCTGTCGAAATCCGAAATATCATATCATCTGAAAGCTGATCAAAGGCGTGATTCAATGGTGATAGTCTCAATTTTCTATACTGCAAAGTTTCGCCTATAGGTATCGGAGAGTGAGCTGACCAAAAATTCATATATTTGAGTCTACTGACAACAACTGACCAGACACAACCAAAACGCTCTGCCAATTTAAAGCGCTTAGCATGACCTTTTACATGTAACAGTGCTTATTGAAATTGAGCATCTTCATCAATGAAAAATTCGTGTCAGTCTTTTTTGGCAACATTTTTTCGGTAAAACTTGTTAGCATTGTATCTTTTTGACATTCAACGAATATCAAAAACCTTACCTCATTCAGTCTGTCAACTTTCATAAAAGAATTCAATCGTCTTCATGTTGAAATCCCAAGAAAACGTCCAATTTTTTCTTGAGGCCTATTGACAACAACTGACCACTTATGAAGGTGAAATATATGCCAAAATATTCTAAGGAACGCAAGGTGTCACATGGCAGGTCGTTTATCAAACTTGAACCAGGATTTCAACACGAAAATTACATTAAAAAATGGCTAACTTTTTTCTGCATTTATTTTAGAACGGTCTGAAAACCATTAAGAAAAATTAGCAGCAGAAAACACTTCAACCCGTTATCTTATTTCAATTATAGTTATTATTCAACCCATTACCGTCATTTAATCTGAAGCATACTTAAATATAGAACGGCAAGTTAGCGTTTTCAGAGCGCATTGAAGCAATGTTAGTTCTCGCTATAGTTTCAGAGAATCAGGACTGTTCCATTATTACCCGCGTGACTATTCCAGTGAATCGAACTCTAATCAAACAGCCACTCTACACACCTGATACGAAACCTAGTGCACTGCATTTTGGAATAGCGAAATGCATCGACCAACAAGTACGAATATTTTACTCCACGCTGATCTTCGTCGGTGTCTTGAATCGAAGTCAATGGTTGCGCAAGCTATACAGGGCTGCCACTCTTATCAAAAATAAAAAACGGAAAGTCAAATCGGAATGGGCCCCACAATCACGTAGTCGTGGCCCCCTCAAAGTAAGAAACTTACGATCATTCAATATCACACAACCCGGTAAGTTATGAAGGCGTTCAGGTAGAAGATGGATCTGTTCTAATAAAGATGTCTCTGAATCCTCACAGTTAGCAAGAAAATGCATAAAATTAATATTGATGCTTATTCGATCATCAGTTTCAACAAGGTGCACTAGAATACATGACTCGAACAGCTACTATTTTCTGGAGAACCGTTTTCGAAGGTTAGACGGAGTGCACTACAAAGACCCCTCTACCCTTCCCCAATGAAGAATCAACATGAAGTTAATGAACGATTGACGATTTCAGCTCGATATGAAGACTGAATATTATCGAATAATATACATGTAGGCTGATGGATCATTTTACTGAAGTGTTTCAAAGACAACTTTTTTCATTTCGTTTAAATTTACCGTCAAATTTATAATGCACTATTCTCGTGCAGCTTGGTCATTTTCTATTAATTGTGTCATGACGTCACACGGTGCAAGAAAAAGACGCTGCACCCGTCTTTATTGTTAAGAATTTTCATGAAAACACTAGGAAATTGTTGTTCAGCTGTTCGACGTTTTGAAGACTGCTTCAGCAGAGCGGTATGGTCACAGCAAATATCTTTATACAAGATCCATGGTCAGCATAGTCTAAATGCTTGGACAGGCATATCCTTAAGCCATTTTCTTTGAGAGAACCATCATACTTTCGAGAAACGAGAATAAGTGGTAAAATCATGTCTTCTTGATACAGGATGGAATGCCAGCGCATTACGGCAGACTCATCGCAAATTATCTAAACAGCAATTTTCCTATATCTTGGATTGACCGTCATGAAGCCTTTGGAATGGCTTCCGATACCTCCAGATTCAAAATCTTATGACTTTTCTTCTTTTGGGCACGTTGAAGAATGGTCAATCTCACGATTGCGTAGAGATATATGCTCTTGCGCTGTTGACCGAAGAATTTGATTGTGTTCGGGCGACTGGTGAGCAAGTAGAAAATAAGTGTCATAGTGGCACTAGTGTCAGCAACTGTTTTCCTTTGAATCATAATTAACTTAAGGAAATTAATCAATGAGCCGCTAATTGCTGTTGCACCAACAACTTTGAAATGATCAGTGATGGAATCCGCCACGTTACAAAAACAAATAATTTCTAATCAGTCACGCAATAAATTGGCCACTAAAAACTATCGCATTTGCTCAATATGAGAAAACGGAGTTCTATATTGCACCCAAATATTACATATTACAGAAGCCACGCAACTTAATATACTATTTAATCTGAAATGAGATGAGAGCAACAGTTGATACAATCCACTGCGGGAAATACTAACATTTCTGGAT
This sequence comes from Prostheceraeus crozeri, assembly GCA_907163375.1. Classification (NCBI taxonomy): domain Eukaryota; kingdom Metazoa; phylum Platyhelminthes; order Polycladida; family Euryleptidae; genus Prostheceraeus; species Prostheceraeus crozeri. The sequence goes on from CAJQUW010014723.1 coordinate 169,276, forward strand.
TTTTTAGCCGTCATCAGTGCAGTATACCTGTAAAGAACCAGTAATTCACATGCAAACAAATCATCATCCAATTAATGAAATACATGCAGTTCAAATCTCATTCTCTTGAGCTCGTCTAGAAAATTTGAAACTTGCAAACATCAATGCAGATAGCTAATTCGTGCTTGCACTTCATGCACGAGGGTGAGCTGCCGGATTTCCAAGCACATCCACCTACCGATGGTCTGTGGAGTGAGTTGCTGATTTACTGCAATGATGGCGGCTAAAAAGTCAAAAACGCTTGCAGTCCAGCCTGAAGAAACTTCATCAGTGCTTATAGCTCCGGCAATGATTCATATCAAACCGTGCTCTCATCCCTTGTACTTCAAACATAATAAAAAGCAATTACATCTAAAAACAACTTTTGGCTTTCAAACAAGATTATGACAGCTATCTGATGAAGGTTGAGCCACCATGGCATAAGCAAACGCAAAATCAACACGAAAAGAAATCCTTATCACTTCTGCAGTTGTTTGCGAGATTTCAATTTTCGCTGGTGTCTTCGCCGAAACTTAGCCGCTTTTGCAACAACTGATCGTAAAAAATATTCTTTCGTCACTTCCTTGTGTTTCCGAAACTTTTTGGTAGATTTTTCTTTCATGTTTTTCTTGGCAGACGCTTCTTGAAAGACACGCTTTGGAGAGCATCAAAGCAATCAGAACTCAATTCATAAAAGACTCCATAAAAGTGTATTGCAACTTTTTCGTCAAGCATTCCCACCTAAATTTATGTCTTATTTCGAAAACTTGATTACTTGCGTTTCGTCCTACCTCTTCAGGATTGACGAAAGAATCTGACTTCCTTGTAGAAGAATCTTCTGCTCAAGCGCTAAGCGGATTTTTAGAGAGTATCTGCCTTAAATTTGATCGCCCTTAAAAATTGGCAGATATATAAGGTCCCCTAACAATCTGCAGAGCCCCGTTCACAATTTTAAAGAGCCCTACATAATCTAAAAACACCACATGCTCTTATCTTTAAGGGTCCCGGTCTCAATCCTACAGGCCCTTTGCAATCTCAATAGGTCTATTCGTATCTAAAAAGAGCTCTTCAAAAACTGAAACAGTTGCTGTTCACAAATTCAAATGGCTGTTTCACAAAATCTTATGGGTCCCTTTTAAAATCTAAATATGGCCCCATTCACAAACTTAAAAAGGGTCTATTCGCAATCTCAGAAGGGCCCCTTCAAAATCTATAAGGGCCCTTTCACAATCTCATAAGGGCCGCTTTCACAATCTCGAAAGGTCCTTTCACAATCTTAAAGGGGCACCTCACAATCCCAAAGGGCCCTTTCAAAATCTCATAAGGGCCACATCTCGACCTTAAAGGGGCCTTCGTAATCTCAAAAGAGTCACTTCGTTATCTTAAAGGGCACATTCAAAATGTTGAATGGCACCATCATAATCTCAAAGAGCGCCTTCAAAATTTCAACTCTAAAGGGAACTCTTCACAATCTTAAAGGGCTTTTCACAATCTCAAAAGTTTTCCTCACGATCTTGAAGTGCCACTGCACAATCTCAAGAGGGTCCCTCACAATCTTAAAAGGGCCCCTTCACAATCTAAAAAGGGACTCCTCACTATCTTAAAGGGGCACTTCGTAATCTCAAAAAGGCCACGCGCAATCTTAAAGGGTCCTTTTCCGAATTGCAAAAGGGGCCCTTCACATTTTTGAAGGGCTCTTCACACGGGCCCCTTCACATGCTTGAAGGGCCCTCACAATCTTAAAGGGCCCCCTTCACGATCACGAAAGGCCCCCCCTCACGATCTCAATGGGGTCACTTCGCAGTCTCATTAGGTCCCCTCACTATCTTAAAGTCCCCGTTCAGAATTCTCAATAGGGCGTCTTCACAATCTCAATAGGGCTTCTTCACAATTCTAAAGGGCCCCTTCACGATCTTAAAGGGCCCGTTCACAGTCTCAATAGGACCCCTTCACAGTGGTCGGATTTATAATTTTCAGGATTTTTGTGCCCACCCCTCGAAATTCGTGCCCATGCAGTGCCACCAGCTCAAATAACTTACAGCTTCATATGCATGACTATAAATCGCATTGCAATTGAATTGCATAATCTTCATATTGTTTTTTTGAACCCGCAAACGTACAATTGTTGCATATACATGTGGTACATGCAATAGAACCTAGTCAACTGAAGATATGCTTAGAAATGCACTTTGTATTTAGCTACAAGTACGAGTACACGTGGAAAAGTTTATAAAAATCATTTCCTAATAGGAACAGCATTATCATCGTCAATGTCAAGGTAAACATTGATCCGTCTTCTCATGAACTTTTGAAATATTCTGTCTGATTCCAGATTTTTCTCATCCATTAGTTTCGACATTTCATCTTCAAAGAACCTTCACATTTGCATCCGCATCGTTCAGACTTTTCAGAGTCTTGTCATATCTTCCTGATATTAATCTTTTCGCTTCATCATCTTTGATTTTCTGTTCATTTTGTAATGTTGGCTTACAAGTCGGCTTGTACTACTTCAAGCAGGGCTGCCACTCTTATCAAAAATAAAAACCGGAAAGTCAAATCGGAATGGGCCCCCTAAAATGCGTAGCCGTGGGCCCCCTTAAAGTAAAAAAATTACGATCATTCGATATCCCACAATCCGATTAGTTTTGAAGGCGTTCAGACAGAAGTTGGGTCTGTTGCAACAACGCTGCTAATGAATCCTCAGTCAGTAAGTAGATAAATGGCATAATATTGTTACTGATGCTTCTTCAATCATCAGTTTTCACCAGGTTCACTAGAATGCATGACTCGAAAAACTACTATTTTCAAAAGAATTGCTTTTGAAGGCTAGGTAGTATGTACTACTGAGACTCCTCCCCCTCCCCCGAAAAACCAGCACGAATAATCAGCTCAAATGTTTTAAAAATAAACTTCATTTCGTTCAAAAATTTTACATTCAAAATTAAAAGGCATTATTCTCGTGCAGCTGTCAATTTCGATTGATCATGTCAAGACGTCACACGATACAAGATCTCGTGTTTATTGCGAAAATTTTCCATGAAACCACTGGGAACTGCTGTTCATCTGTTCGCTGTTTAGAAGACTGCTTCTGCAGAACGGTCTGATCACAGCAAATACCTTAACACACAATCCATGGATCAACGCAGTCTAAAAGCCTGGACAGGCATTTCCTAATGAAGCGCAATTGAGCCATTTTTCTTTCGAGAAACTGACAATGAATGGTAAAAACTTCCTTTCCATACTGTACCAAGTGATACCGAGAATGTCACTGAGGATAGGAACATCTTCATGCAAGATGGAGTGCCAGCGCACTACTATCGACCGATCGTAAATTCGTTAAACAATCATTTTCCTAAATTATAGATTGACCGTCATGACAGTCTATGGAATGGTTTCCGATACTACCACATCTAATGCTTAGTGACATTTTTTTCGCTTGAACACGTTAAGGAAATGGTGCATTGGAGTCATCCTATGCATTTGAATGATCTGTAAAACAAAATTTAAACCGTTTTTCACCAGATTGACGAGCGATCGTGTGGAGACATGCTCTTGCACTGTTGACCGAAGAGTTAGACTGTTTTCGGGCAAATTGTGAGCAAGAAGAAAATAAATTGTCACAGTGTTACTAGTGTTAACAACAGCTTTCTTTTGAATCATAAATAACTTACAGAAAGTCGTCATTGAGTCGCTAATTGCCATTTCAAAAAACTTTGAAATGATCAGTGAGAGAGTAGGGAATTTATAAGAAAGTGACGTTGGGGAGTCACTGTGGGATATCATCTATATTAACAGGAAAGAGAATTGTATCATAAACAAAATTCAAAGTAAAGCATCATCCTCCACGTCACACAGCATGAATTGACGACTAAAAACTATCGCACATTGCGGACCGAAATTGAGCTGCCGAATTTCCAAGTACATCCACCTACTGGATGGTTTGCGCGGTGAGTTACTGATTCCTTACAATAGGGGACATTGCAATGATGACGGCAAAAGAAGCCAAAAACGTTTGCAGTTCAGACTGAAAAGTGCTAGTTGGTCCGGCGATGATTCAAATCAAACCTCTCTCTCATCTCTTGTATTTCAAACATAAGAAATGAAAAAACAATGACATATCTAAAAAAATTTTAAACAAGATTGTGTCAGATACTTGATTAAAGCTCAGACGCCATGGCATAAGTAAAGATAGCATCAATACGAAAGGAAATGCTTATCACTTATGCAGTTGCTTGCAAGATTTCAATTTTCATTGGTGTCTTGGCCAAAGTTTAACCGCTCTTGCAACAGGTAATCGCATATTCATTCGTCACTCCCTTGTATTCCCGAAACTTTCGGTAGATTTCTCTTTCATACTTTTCTTTTTCTAGCACGCCTCTTGACAGCCGCATTATGTAGAGAATCAGAGCAATCAAAACTCCATACGAATGTATTACAACGTTTTCGTCAAGCATTCCCACCTAAAATTATTTCATACTTCGGAATCTTGATTACTTGCGTTGAGTCCTGTTTCTTCATGATTTTCGAAGGATTGTTGAAGGATCTTCTGATCAAGTGTCACGCGGAGTTTTAGAAATTCATGATTGTTTAAAATTTAAGGGCCCCCTCCCGATGTCAAAAGGGCCCCCTCACGATGTCACAAGGGCCCCCTCACAATCTCAAAGGGTCCCTCACGATGTCAAATTGGCCCTTCTTAATCTAAAAGGGTCTCACAACGATCTCAAGAGGGCCTCCTCCCGATGTCAAAAAGGGCCCACGCATGATGTGAAAGTGCCACCTCACGATGTCAAATGGGACCTTCACAATCTTAAAGGGCCACCTCACGATCTCAAGAGGGCCCTTCACAATCTTTAAGGGCCCCTCACGATGTCAAAAGGGCCCTTCACAATCTTAAAGGGCCACCTCACGATCTCAAAGGGCCTCCTCACGATGTCAAAAGGGCCTCTTCACAATCTCAAAACGGCCCCTTCACGATGTCAAAAGGGCCCTTCACAATCTTAAAGGGCCTCTTCACATTCTCAGAAGGGCCCCTTCACGATCTCTAAAGGGCCCCTCACAATCTCAAAGGGCCCCCTCACGATGTCAAAAGGGCCTCTTCACAATCTCAAAACGATCTCATAACAATCTCTTCACGATGTCAAAAGGGCCCTTCACAATCTTAAAGGGCCCCTTCACCTTCTTAAAAGAGTCCTTCATAATCTAAAAGGGCCTCATAACGATAAGAGGGCCCCTAAAATGCTGCTTAAAACAAATTTTTAGTTCATTGGAAGAACATTTTCCCACTACTTAGTTAAGTTTAAAAAAAAGCCGGAAGCCCTGTTCAAGCCTTTTATAAGTTTTGTGGGGCATACCTTTGGTCGTGGGTTCGCCTGCTGTTGATCGCCCGAGATGTTAAAGGAACCGAAACGAAATGTAGGCAATTGATCAGCTTGCTGATGAGACCCTTGCATCTTTGTAGAGCAAACTCGGTTAATTCGGAGGCACCTCCATTTTGGAGGTATTTAATTTGATCAAATAATTTTCTTACTTAAAGAAATCCGATATTCTACAATTCACGCATGGATATCTAATATATAGTATGTAGATAATATGTAGGCCTATGTCAATCATGCTAGAATTATCAAAAATTCTACAGCGGAAGTGATGTTACACGATATTCTTTATACAAATAACCATAGATGTGACGAACATTCGCTGCTCATGCATGCACACCGTGGGAGAGTCAACATTTTGTGATATAGTGCCGACAGACAATTACGTATTGACTGAATATTTGTTGCAAGTTAGAACCTCAATGCAAATCAAACTAGATCAAAATACAACTGCTGGATGCTTAGCTAATTCATTGAAAAGCAAGTATTTTTTCATTACTTGACTGACGATGGATCGGCAAACACGCATTGCTGCTGCTAAGAAGGCAGTAACAGTAAGCATAATATCAATCTATAAAGCCTCCAAGCAATACGTCATTCTCGAGACTACATTGAGAAGACATGTCAAAACTTCTATCAATCCGAATCCTCGTAACCCACGATCCATAATCGACAACCAAGAGCGGGAGTTATTGAAGTATTCGACGGACATGGTTCGCTTAGGGTTTGGATCGAAAACAATCGATATGATTCGTTTTGCGAATACCATGGCTGGAAATAACAGCTAAATTGGCAATAACTGGAGGGTCCTCTTTCAAAAGACGTGACAATATTTCTGTGAGAGCGCTCGAGCCAGTAGCCCGCTATCGAGAAACGATTGGGAGACGTGCTATTATGGACGACTTCTTTGACAAGAACGGAGCTTAGGGAGCCGAACTGCATCTGAAAGATAAGTCTCATCTCGTAGGCCTATACAATCTGGATGGAACTAGACTGAAAATGCTGGGAAGATCTAGGCGCCCAGTGGTAATCAAAACTAAGTTATATTCATGGATTATTGTTGACAATTTCTATTCTGAAGTTATGGGATATTCAGTTGAGCTTCAGATTATCGACGCAGGCCTACTACTCATTGGCAGAATCAATTATCAAGAACAATTAATGGCAAAACCTTATTGATATGTTGAATGAAAAAGCAATAATTATGATACCAATTTCATGGTAATTCCTTTCATGTATGCACTATATAATCAAATACTACCACCAAATTGGATGAGTAGGCTATAACATCGAATAAGTTTTAAATATAAATAGAGTTTACCGCCAAATTACCCGAGTCATCTATCATTTTTCTGTTTGGTTTTCTTCTGTACGTAAATGAAACAATGGTGTGTTAGAGTTATCAGTGGTTCCCTGAACAACGCTGAGGAGTATATATACAATAAACGTAGCTCGATCGAATGACATACCTGTCATTAATTCGTTTTATTATTTTTGAAAAAAAATTGAAAAATATCATATTCCCTGAATCTGTAGAATATGGTGTGAATATGTAGACGTGGGTCTATTATACCGCGCGATTCATGCACAGGTGTGGTGCAGCATTCATTAGCTAGACATGTTTTTTACTGCTCATGACGCTGTACACATGTAACACATCTTGCAACTTGAAAAATAATAATTTAGATACGATTTTCAGTATATCAAACGACATTCTTGGCCGGCCTATCTACAACAATTATGAGTTTATAATCGTATGTGGAAAGTTATAATCGACACCATTAAATAGGTAAACGACTTCAACATGAGCATCCAAGAACTGGCTTGAACGCATGTACCGTTGCTTGCCGTATTTGCACAACCATCATCTCTGATTTTGCTATAAGGAACGATTTTGTCACATGCATGCAACAGTCCTACTATCTCCCCACATATGTCAAACAGAATCTGGAAGTTGAAAAATTTCAATAAATCAAAATCTGCCAAGTACATCTACATCAATGTTAAGGATGCATATTTTCTTCATTCAATTAATTCCATTCAAAATCGTTGAAATCAAGAAATTTTGCAAATCACACGTAGCAACAAAAAATCACTTAATCATCTACTTATGCAATATAAGGGCTAATTGCGTGATTCGCTAAAATCCAAGGTCAATTACCGGTTAGTTCGTCGTCAGCCTCTGAAAATCAGCGGACCAACATCGAGAAGCCGCCAAAAGAAGACATGGAATGACTGTGTCCGCAGATTGTCAGCAACGCAGTCTCAAGAAAGTCGACTCTTCCAAACAGCTTGAGTCATTCCATGAAGAACCATCGTCCTGATATTTGAGACAAACGTTTTTTAAATATCAGCTGTTTTAGCATCATCTTGGTGTCGATAGCAAGTGACCATACCACGGAATCAGCTGCAAAATATGTCTGCATAATTCTGTATTCCATGGGCTACTCCTGCCGATCGCAGTGAAAAAAATACTTTTTTGGCTTGATCACCGCAAGGTCTAAGATTGAGTATCGTTTACGTTTTACAAAGACACCATTCATTCATGCACTCTTTTGTCAACGGTTCATTAACTTCAATGATTGAGGAAATATGAGCGGAGTATTTATGTGACGCTTTGACTGCTTTTCTCTATGATCACAAGTATAAACAATTACTCATTGTTTATCCACGTTAATTACTGTTGTCATACTACACGTCTAACAACGTCTAAACAAGTCGGTTTTAAAATCAGCTTTCGATATTTCTGCTTGTAACCGTTGCACTTAACATCCTTACTTGGGTCGTTGCAACTTTAACTTCGAGCATTATAATTTACTTCGAATTACTCCGGTGAGTTTTAAGTTCATTATATAAGGTCAGAGCAATTGGTACATTACCTCATCTTTCGGCATTCCGCTCGTAATCCATAATTCGGCAATTCAATTCATTTCAATACATATTTCAGTTACCGTATTTTCCTGCGTATAAGCCGCGGCTTATCTGACTTTCAAAACTTAAATTATGTTGGTGCGGCTTATCTACCAGTGCGGCTTATCTGATAAGAAAAAACGCTGGTGACTGAGTTTCCGTTATAAAAATGTATTTAACTGTGATAAACACAATAAGAAACAACAACTTCTGGCAATAACAAAATAACAAATGTAGTAAAAGAGCCTTATTCACTTCTCAGTTACAAACATCTAAACGTCAACGAAACCATCAAAGTTTTCATCTTCACTATCACTGTGAAATAATGCCTGAAGTTCGTCGTCAAGTTCCGTCGTCGAATGTTCTATCGTTTCCTCATCCTGTATCTCGCCATCAGCAATTATGCCTGCCTTCTTGAAGCCGTTTATTATTGTTGACGACTTGACAGCTTGCCAAGAGCGTATTACCCAGCCACACACATCGGAGTATGTTGCACGACGCTTCTCCCAGACTCCGTATACGAGTGAAGGCCGTCGCACATCCACTTCTCCCATTCTTCGATTCCCATTCCATGCTATCGATTTTCGCTCGGCCTTCGACTCTGTGAGTCACTCCATCCTTCTCAATTCCCTCATGCAAAACTTTGATTGTGATCCATTTCCGCTTAAATTTATACGTAGCTTTCTTTCTAATCGCTTTCAACGCGTTCTGGTTAATTGCATTGCTGCACCTTGGATGAAAATCAGCAGTGGTGTTCCCCAAGGTTCCATTCTCGGCCCTATCCTTTTTGTCTCCCTTATAGATGATTTCCCTCTCCTCTGCAATACCAAAGTCATTGCCTATGCTGATGATGTCACGTTGGTCTATCTGGGTGATGAGAAGTGTGTTGACGACTGTCAGAATGTTGTTGATGAGTTTTATGGTTGGTCTAAGAACAAAAAGCTCACTATCAATCCTGACAAAACTAAATGTTTGACTGTATCTAGAAAGCAGTGTACTCCAGCGATTCCGAACATTGTTATTAACGACTCTGTTATCCAAAATGTGAAAAACTTGAAAATTTTAGGTGTCGCTTTTCTGATAATGCCAAATGGAATGAACAATTTTCGTGCTTGTTTAGCAAATGTTGTTACGTCATGTCTGTTGTTAAACGTCTCAAAAGTAACAACAATCCGGGCAATGTTATTTGGCAAGCATATTTAAGTTTTGTTTACTGCCACATCAGTTTTTGCTGGCCCGTCATCTGTGATGTTAACAAAGCGCTGTTCGATAAACTTTTACGTCTTGACCGAGTTGCCAGGAGGTTGGCTAATGTCCCTCCTAATGTGCCTAGTCTCCAGAATATGCTGGACAAATGTTGTAACAAGCTCATGCGGAAAATTTTTATGCAAAAAGACCTTAGCGGAGTTTTTTGACATTCGTGAACATGAAACATTCGGCATACAAGAAGTCTTCTACCATTACGCAGACGCTCAGCGACCTATTATAACTCTTTTGTAAAATACTCGATGTATACATGACTTTGCCTTTGTGTATTTCACCTATCCTGTCATTACCGCCATTTGTTTTGACAAAATAAAGAATTCTTCTTATTATTATTATTCTCTAACATGTCCCTTAAATACGTGATTGACAGTTATATCCAGTGGTTGCAACTTCTTTGTCATTCCTCCCGGAATAACAGCCAGGGTAGTTCCATGCTGTTGTTTCAGACAGTCGCGGATGCTCACATCTTTGTGTGCTGTCATTGAATCCAAGATCAGAAGAGATGTCTTGTTGAAGAAGGCGCCTGGCCGCTGCTTGTAACAATTCTCAATCCAATCACGCATAACATCAGTGTTCATCCAACCTGTAATGAAAAATATCAAAAGTTAGAAAAGTTATGTTGGTGATAAAATGAGTGCTTAACTTGCCTTTCTGATTACAGAGCACGACGACTCCAGATGGAAGCGATTCTTTAGGAATCGTCTTATGTTTGAAAATAACGAGAGGTTTGAGTTTTCGCCCACTAGCTGTGCAAGCCAAAGCTACCGTAAAATGCGTTCTTTCGTGTCCAGTGGTTGTGATATGAACGGTTTTATCACCTTTGGTAGCAACAGTCCGCATCATCGGTGCATCAAACGTCATTGGGACTTCATCCATATTGATTATCTTGTCATGGTCGATGTTTAGAGTGTTGATGTGCCGAGATGTAAAGTCAACGAAGCTAGACATCAATTCCTCCCAATTATCAGGTGTGCGTTGACCAACTGTAGTTCTAGTTCGAATAGACAAGCCGGCACGTCTCATATATCTATTACACCAGCTTGGTCCGCCAGCGAAGTTTGTGAGTCAACGTTCTTTTGCGATTTCTTTCACTTTTCTTCTTATTATTACTGTTGTGATAGCTCTTCCGTTGGCTCTCTTTTCGCGAATAAAACCAGTCAAATCGTTCTCCAGTTGCGGAAACTTAGTTGTACCAGTGCGGTTAGCTCGTTTGTTTCGCGGCGTCTGTTCTAAGACTGACTCATTTTTTCTCCAGTTACGCACCATTTTCTCATCAATATTGAATTCTCGTCCTGCAGCTCTATTTCCATTTTTCAGTGCATACCGGACTGCTTGCAACTTAAACTCTGCTGTATAGCTAGCTCGACGGGACATCACAAGACTTCTGTCGCTTTCAGAAATAAAACCCGAATATAAGGCGTTTCAGTGGTGAGTCAGCGCTCTGAAGGGATGAATGAGCGTCACAAGGTGTACCTGATTGGTTTAGGGTTAGACAAATGACATTGATAGATGCGGCTTATCTACCGGTGCGTCTTATACGCAGGAAAATACGGTAAATACAATACGTAACACATTGGCGTCGCGAGCAGGATGGCCGAACGTGCGTTAGAACCTATTGACATAACTGATGTTGATTCAATTGAGGAATGGTTCGAAAGATTCGAACAGTACATTATCACTAATGATACTATTGATTCTCTAAGAAAGTGCCAATCTCCTTACGCTTCTAGGAAAGTCAGGTTACAAATTGCTAAAAGAATTGAGCCATCCTAAGAAGCTAGCTGACCTCAAACCGGCAGAAGTTGAGAAGTACCTGCTCGATCATTTACGTCCTAAAAATTATGAAATTCACGAAAGGGCAGTTTTCCACACTCTAGTTCGCATGTCAAACCAGTCTATAGCCGATTTCATTTCTTCAACTACAAAAACAGTCCATGAACTGTAATTTCTGATCAGAGTTGCAAACCCACCTGAGGGATAGGGGATAGGTTAGTCGCAGGCATCAACGACGATCACATTCGACGCAAATTTTTGACTGAAGCCAGCTTGACATTCGAATCTGAAAAGCAATCGCCAACGCTCACGTTTCCATCGACTCAGCCGTAAGATCGCACCAAGTTGAGAAACCAGTTCTGGCAACGTTTCATAAGAAGAAGACCACGCAGTATAGACCTAAGTCCGCGCCCACCAGTAACTTCAAAGTCACAGTCCAACAATTTTCATTCAAGGCAACGTCAATCTAAGCCGTTCCAAGCTTCCAGTACCGGTAATCAGAAGGGCCACTGTTATTCTTGTGGAGGAAAGGACCATCTGAGGCAAAACTGTAAATTTCGCAATGCCACATGTAATTCATGTCACAAACAAGGACATATTATCAAAGCCTGTATGAGCAGACTATCTAAAGAAGATGTTGTTCACTTAGTCGAAGAAGCCAAGTCCCTTTCAGACGAGGAATATTTCCATGGCAGTAGACGATGATGAACATGTAAAGCGAATATGTGATGTATCTGATTCCTCCCACAACAGAAGACAGATTGAATTTATTTATGATACCGGTTGCGAAGTTCATTCGTTCATCAGGTCTGACTCTATCCAACCCTTCGATGCTGAGCTCCTCCAAGTTTCCAGAAGTTCTCCCGTTCGTGGTGTTACAGGGCATCAACTTGAAGTTCACGGCGAAATCAATCTCTAAGTTAATGGTCAAGATGTTCTCTTCTTGGTTTGCGACCGCTTCAACATTTTGGGGAAAAAAGACGTCTTCCCGGTTACATCCCGAAGTGCAAGAAGCATTGGAAATGCAATGATGATAACTGCTGATCCCAGTACCAGTACGCAGAAGAGTGAAACGAACGTCGGTAAAAGTACATTGATCGAATCCGCATCAGCATGTTCAGGCGGCATCAAGATTACTCCCATCCACGTTGACCACGACAGTAGCGAACCCAGATTTTTCAAGAGTAGGCCTATTCCTTTCGGTCTTAGGGAGCCAGTCAAGAAGATTTTGGACAAATGGATTGATGATGGCATCGCTCAGGGAATTATAGACTGGCATCGCTGTCAAGGTCACAAGTTCTCGTTGGGCCACTCCGATCGTTACACCGTTGAAGTCCAATGGCCAACCACGCGTTTGCAGTGATTATCGGATCACCATCAATCCAATTCTGCGGCACCATGCCCCTACTACGCTGGAACCAGAGGACTTATTCTCAAACTTGTACGGAGCTTCAGTTTTCAGCAAAGTGGACCTCGAGAATGCGTTCCTGCAAATTCCTCTCGACGAAGCATCTCAAGAATTAACGACGTTAATAACTCCTTTCGGACTGTACTCCATACGTTTCCTCCCTTTCGGATGGCACGTGTCTTCATCAATATTTCAGTCTGTCATTGATGAGATAATCAGCGGCCTTCACAATGTCTTTTCTTACCAAGATGACCTCTTGATTTACGCCAAGACTAAGAAAGAGCATGACGATGTCCTTCTGCAATTACTCCAACGCCTGATAGAGTTCAACGTGCGAATAAACAAGTCCAAGAGTATTTTCGGTGTCTCCAGCATACGCCATCTCGGGTACCTAGTCTCGTCTGAAGGAATTCGGCCGGGCCCTGAAAAGTCCGTTCCCATCATGACAGCCAATGAGCCCAGCAATCAACAAGAACTTCATTCCGTACATGGGTGCTTACAGTACTACAGCCGATTCAGCCCTAATTTCGCTTACGTTGCAACATGCCTATTTGATTTATGCAAGAAGGGGTGCGAATTTGAATGACAAGAGAAGCACCGTAATGCTCTGAAACGATTAAAGAACGAGATTTTCAACAAGCTCAAGCCGTTCTCCATGAATGCAACTAAAACGCGTCCGGTATGCGATGCATCAGAAAGGGTGATAGGCGGCATGTTGGAACAAGATGGCTCTCTGGTGATTTGTATTTCGAGGAAGTTGAGTCCTAGCGAAGTTGGATACTCGCAGACACAAAAGGAGGCTTTGGCCATTCATTGGTGCGTCAAGCGTTTGCACAAGTTCCTGTTTGGACTCCGTATCACCATTGTGACGGATCACCGTTCCCTCACGCAAATTTTCAATCCGCAAGGATCAATCTCGAACGGGACCTCGAATATGTTGCAAAACTGGTCTTGGCGACTGTCTTCGTACAATTATGACGTTGAATTTTGGAAAGGTGCCAACATTTCCCCAAGCTGACTACCTCTCGCGTTATGCCCGATCCGAAGATGACAGTTCCACCAACACACTCTTCATTCAGCCCTTGCCGATCGACTGCACTGAAATTACGCAGGAAACGAATCGTTACTATGGACCGGTTCTTCGTGCCGTTAGAGCTGGCTGGTCATCTAAAGCCAAACGTCAATTCAGGGAATTCTACGTCATTCGTGAAGAATTGAGCATAACAATCGAGGGCAATTTGGCATTCCGAGAGCTGACAGTCATTCCTCCTTGTTTGAGAAAACAGATCATGCAGCATCTACATATTGGACACGTCGGCGTGGAAAAGATGCGAAGCCTTGCGAGACTTTTATGTTGGTGGCCTACTATCAATGCCGATTTAATGAATTTTGCTCGTCGATGCGACAATTGCGTCACAAAGGTGAGAAATACACCTTGCAGTTGGAGTGCCTGTCCTGCCACCTATGAGGTAAACCAGAGGTTGCATATCGATTACGCTGGACCGTTTTTGAAGAATTACTACTGTCTCGTCTTCGTTGACTCATATTAGTAATGGCCAGAAGTATTTCTGACGAAGACAGTGGATGCGGCCTTCACTGAATGATGCCTCCGCTCCTATTTCTCCCGTGAAGGAATTCCTCAGACTCTAGTAAGCGACAACGGTGAACATTTCACCGAAGCAAAGCTCAACAAATGGCTAGCGTCCATGAACGTAATTCATTTGTAGTGCCCCACGCCATCCGAAATCCAACGGTATAGCCGAAAATTTCATCGACTTTGAAACAAGCTGTGTCTTCTGAATCTAAGAACTTTCATGACTTTTTCGGCCTGGAAAGGTTCATTTTGAGATTTTTATTCCAATACAGAAATGCACGATCATGCCACTACTCATCAACGACCAACTGTACTTTTTCGAGGGCATGCTTTGACCAGTTATGTTTGACATAACTTTACATCTTCTTGGTCCGACGCTTCTTCAGCCCCTGATACTCCTGCACCTCCGGTTCCTACTGTGTCTTCCGCATCACCAGCAGTTTCTGCTGTTCTTGCATCTCCACTTTCTTCTTCGTCTGCGATTCCTCCGATGAATGACAATGCAACGCCGCAGGACAAGAACGAGGATTGATGCTCAACGTCAGGTTACGGACTTCCACGGAAGAAGCCGAACACAATAAATCTGTGATTCTGATTTCTGATATCTTCGATCCGTGATCAATCCGTCAGTTCGCAAATCGTTTTCAATTCCCTGTGCTCTAATGCAATTAACATTCCACGCCTCAGCCTGTACTCTAATACACTAAACATTCCACTCCTCATTTCGCAACTTCATTGCGTTAACATTTAACTAACTTACTACGTTCGTTCCTTCTTTAAAGGGGGAAATGTTGTGACGTTTTGACTGTTTTACTCTATGATCACAAGTATAAACAATTACTCATTGTTTATCCACGTTAATTACTGTTGTCATACTACACGTCTAACAACGTCTAAACAAGTCGGTTTTAAAATCAGACTTTCGATATTTCTGCTTGTAACCGTTGCACTTAACATCCTTACTTTGCGTCGTTGCAACTTTAACTTCGAGCATTATAATTTACTTCGAATTACTCCGGTGAGTTTTAAGTTCATTATATAAGGTCAGAGCAATTGGTACATTACCTCATCTTTCGGCATTCCGCTCGTAATACATAACTCGGCAATTCAATTCATTTCAATACATATTTCAGTTAAATACAATACGTAACAATTTAGTAATAATACTGCTATGTTCTTCACTGCGACGACTAATCGACGGAATACAAACCTAGCCGAAATTATCAGCTTGTTTCCGATTGACACCGAGTCCACCGGCTACCCACGCGTGTTTTTGAATCCTACTTAGTCAAACAAATTATTACTTCCAATCATGCTTCCAATATATCGGACAAATATACAGACATGTTTCCAGACAGACATGGTTTCAACCACAGACATCGGTTTCAACAATGTTGAATCCTGAGAAATGAGTTCCTCTGTCTGTGACTTCGGATCAAGAGTTTGCCAGATCATGCATTGTTCTACACAGGTTCTACTATTCCATCAATTAAACCTCAAGGAAGAAAAATGAACTTAATGCAAACGGGCAAACGGGCAATGAGCACCTTGACAATGCTGAAGATCTTTCCACTCACCAAGCAGCCCACCATTCGACCAACTGATCCACAATATTGCCATGAACTGATCATGAAATCAAATTTAGTATTTGGCACTGCAGGTGTCAAGAACATGGGATATGAAGTATTACGGCGCAAAGATGCAAATTTTCGCAATGTGCTATTTTGAATAATTCATCAGTATGTCTAATTGGATCTATGATCCAATGCAATTGTGTGCCTATTATATAAAAAACACAGGACCAATTACATTATTAACTCAGATTGTTTGTGTTGTTGATACATGGTGTTGAGAGTCTTTTTTTTATTCACGCATAGTAGATTATTGTCGAAAAAATGATCAGATTTCTTCTAAAGCATTAAAAAGTTGTTTTAATCACACTGCTTATGAAAATTCCTAAAGTTCATTTACAATTAGTCAAACACCTTGACGACCGTTTATCTTTATGGTTGTTGATGACAATCTGGTAATTGAAGCTGGGACATTCCCATAACGATGTCTACATGTTTCATAATTTTAATAAACTTATAGTTAATAAGACTTAAGGTTTGTCCTTAAGAGGACAGGTGGTGCGTTCCCACCGGCAGACATTAAACGTTCAAGGCGCGTCAAACTTTTGACTATCCTAGGACTACATTTTAGAGCCAAACTTGACGAGATCGGTGTGGAGGACCTTCCCACTAGTCCATTTTTCACTCAGCGCTTCTAAAGCGGGGCTGGACCTTACCCCTAATGGTCCTCTGACTTGTGATCCTCGACAAATGCATGAATGCATGAAGGTCTTTAAGCACAAAGACTTGACGGATCTGATTGCGTGCCGGGCGGACCTACCCGGGGGTCCATAACATAGCGCTATACGGGCTGGACTTCACCCTTAAGTGTACGAGATCGTACAAGGCCGCTTAACAAGTGATCTCCTTGGTCAAAGTTTCAGGCTCGATTGATTAGGAACTTATATATAAATAGACACTTAGTAATCACCATGTCAACCCCATGGAGACCAGTAACCGACACAGTCCATTCATCACACTAGGGTAGTTAGCGATAAAAAAAAAAAGAACAAACGTTAAAACAAATAAAACAATAGCCAGTCGTCAGCAGGTACCCGCCTGGTTGCGTTTCGGCCCCTCTACCTGAACGCTCAAGCCCAGGCGGGCGGGGCCCCGCATAAACTTATATGCGGCTGGCATTCTAAAATCAATACAGTAATGATATGTGTAATAATAAGTAATACTGATAGTAATAGTAAAAACAAAAACAAAACAACCGCAAAAGACGGATACATCCAAAACAAACTAAAATATATGTGTGAAATACTGAAATGGTATAACCAATAAAAAAAAAAAATGTTTAGAAAACAGTGTTAATTATATTTTTTTTTTTTTTTTTTATTTTTTATTTTTTAAAATGCGCACTGCGATGTCAGCTGCCTGGCTGAGAAATATCCAAACTTGACTAGAAAATTGTTATGACCGGTTAGGATTTTCTCAGTACATGCCTTCATTTTAGACTTACAATATCCTCTGCTGCTCATCACAAAAAGTGTCATATTAATTCGTTTAATTAGATCTTCAAGATGTGAGCAGATGCGACAATAACGTAAAACCTGGCCGGCAAATACATTAATTCCCATGTTATAAGGTATTGCACTGTCTGGAAATGTCAACAGAACAACAGGGAAATCAAAATCTTCCACTTTATGATATATTGAGGTTCGAAGACCGTCACTACTAGATTGGAGTCTCACATCGAGGTAAACAACTGCTTTGTCATTGACTCCGTTTCTATCTGCAAGAAGCTCCATTGGGTAAATTTTCGGAATTAAGGTATTGAAATGCTTGTAATTTATTACGCATATATCGTCTATATATCTCGAAGTGTTTGACAATAATTTAGCTAGTCCAAACTTTTTATTTTTAACCAATTGTTTCATAAAAGCAAATTCGCAATTTAACAGAAACAAGTCGGCAAGTAAAGGACTGCAATTCCCTCCCATTGGTACTCCTCGAATTTGTCTGAACACGTAACCGGAAAAAGAAATGTAGACTTCAGACACTATAAAATCAATAGCCTTCTTAAAAGAGTCCACGTCATAACAAGAATACCCCTTATATTTGATTTTGGAGAAAAACGACTTCTCATATCCTACACACAAGTATCTACGATTAGTGGAATTGAATGTGAGATCAAGGATGGAAAAAATATTATTCTTGATAGCACCTTGATCTAAGTTTGTATAAAGAGTAGAGAAGTCAAAAACTTGCATAGAGTGGACGTTCACGTTAGAAATATTCCTCAAAAAATCTTGAGTCGAGGCTACACTCCAAAAATAAGAATAACCAGTATTACTCCTGATTGACTCACAGTATCTATGGAAATTTTCTCTTATCACTTTCAGACCTTTGTTGATATTCACCGATAACTTTTTAGTTGTACAATTTCTGGCTCCGGCAATGAATCTAAACTTATAAGGATTTTTATGCAATTTTGGAATCCAGAAAAGTTTTGGTAGTTTAAGGTCCTTGTCACTAACATTAATATTAAAGTTTGATTTCATATCTTTAACGTGTTTAGTAAGGACTTCCTTATCAGAAATAAGCTCAGGTTTATAAGTTGCATTGCCTACTGCAGTGGAAGAATCTATGTCAAAACCAAGCTCGTCCATCAGGATTTTGAGATAGAACTTTTTACATATGAAACTAAAGTTGTTGGATGCTTTATCGACAGGAACGACTATCAAGTTTTTATGGAGATCTTGCAACTCCATATCAACACAAACGTTGCTGCCATTATCTTTCCCACCCAACTTCTTACAACGAAAGATGCGGTGCTTTACTAACATCATGACCCTGTTTTTCCAAATAGAGAAGTCATCAACTTTTAAGTGAAGGCGACTGGACACACGAGATATATGATTATCTATGGAATCGCTGATCTCTTTTTGAATGGATTTCCATGATATTGACCTAGACAATCTGTGTTTAGTGCCATACGCGAATATAGCTCTGAGACCTGGATCATTTATTATATCTAAATTACCGGTAAAAACATGCCCATAAGGCTCATAAACAAAACTGGTCATCGAGTCACAGCTGCAATCGCTCTGTAAAATGCCAACAACTTCCTGAATTGTCAGGCTATTAAGAAACTTATTATAATTGAAGAATTTCAAACAAATAGGGTTATTAAGCTTATGGTACACTTTGGGAGGATATAGATGTTTCGCTTTTTCTGGAACTAAAGCACAGACACTTTTATCATTAAATACAGAAGGTAAATGAAGTTTGTCAACTAAATGAGACTTGAAAGGAATCACTATATGCGTTTTGTCTTCGGTAGAGCTATCCCTCTTGTTTCTATATAATTTACTATGAACATATGTTGTCAAAACGAAAGATAGGTCATTCGACTGATCAAGAAGCCTAGAATACATAATTTTAAGCATGCTATCACTAATCGATTTCAAGCAATTATAGAAATGTCTTATTTTGTTGCTCTTCATCAACTCTTGAAGCTCCTTGAGAATATCCTCACAACTATTAGATGGAGGATATTTCTTTCTACCCGACTTCCTAAGGCCATGGCTTCTCTTACGTCTGCTAATAGGAGAACTAAAAAATGAAAATGAATTTGCAGTGTTCTGAGAGGCGCAACCTCCGCCTAACACTCTGTCATTCAAACCCAAAGGATGCAAGGTGTTCAGCGTTCTTATATGAAAATCTTCCTTACTGTTAAGCTCGAAGGCAATTTCTGTATCAGATTTATTACGAACATCGACAAAGTCAATAATTTGTATACTTACATCATCCCAACTGTGATTAGAGCTATTAAAATGATTACTTAAATACGTATTGAGATGATTCTTTTGAACAGACTGCCGATGCCCATTAAGTCTACAATGTAATGGCTGTTTTGTCTGTCCAACATACTGGACCCCACATGATTGACATGTGATCAAATATATTACATGCCTACTCTTACACGAGAAACTACTAGGATAATTTAAAACGAACCGTCTGCCGGTACTAAAACTCTTAAAAGTAGTATTAGTGTCAAGAGATTTACAACATAGGCATCTTTTGCTGCCACAGACATCAACACTACTGACGCATGTGGAGGGCGCTATCCACTCCTTCGCATTAACGTCATACACTTTAGCTTGCATTATATCCATATTTCAAATGCCAGGACCCCATACTAAGCAAGGAATCCTTTCAGAGGTTGGACTTTAGATCCTTGCTATCTAATTGGTACTTAGACCTAACACAACTACCGATGTCATTAATAAACCGCTATAAGAATGTGAGGCTTTCGCCTGCCAGCAGAGGTCCAGTAGCGGGGTCATAAACCACCAGCATCTGCAGACTTACTGTGTTAGCAATTGAAGCTGGGACATTCCCATAACGATGTCTACATGTTTCATAATTTTAATAAACTTATAGTTAATAAGACTTAAGGTTTGTCCTTAAGAGGACAGGTGGTGCGCTCCCACCGGCAGACATTAAACGTTCAAGGCGCGTCAAACTTTTGACTATCCTAGGACTACATTTTAGAGCCAAACTTGACGAGATCGGTGTGGAGGACCTTCCCACTAGTCCATTTTTCACTCAGCGCTTCTAAAGCGGGGCTGGACCTTACCCCTAATGGTCCTCTGACTTGTGATCCTCGACAAATGCATGAATGCATGAAGGTCTTTAAGCACAAAGACTTGACGGATCTGATTGCGTGCCGGGCGGACCTACCCGGGGGTCCATAACATAGCGCTATACGGGCTGGACTTCACCCTTAAGTGTACGAGATCGTACAAGGCCGCTTAACAAGTGATCTCCTTGGTCAAAGTTTCAGGCTCGATTGATTAGGAACTTATATATAAATAGACACTTAGTAATCACCATGTCAACCCCATGGAGACCAGTAACCGACACAGTCCATTCATCACACTAGGGTAGTTAGCGATAAAAAAAAAAGAACAAACGTTAAAACAAATAAAACAATAGCCAGTCGTCAGCAGGTACCCGCCTGGTTGCGTTTCGGCCCCTCTACCTGAACGCTCAAGCCCAGGCGGGCGGGGCCCCGCATAAACTTATATGCGGCTGGCATTCTAAAATCAATACAGTAATGATATGTGTAATAATAAGTAATACTGATAGTAATAGTAAAAACAAAAACAAAACAACCGCAAAAGACGGATACATCCAAAACAAACTAAAATATATGTGTGAAATACTGAAATGGTATAACCAATAAAAAAAAAAATGTTTAGAAAACAGTGTTAATTATATTTTTTTTTTTTTTTTTTTTTATTTTTTAAAATGCGCACTGCGATGTCAGCTGCCTGGCTGAGAAATATCCAAACTTGACTAGAAAATTGTTATGACCGGTTAGGATTTTCTCAGTACATGCCTTCATTTTAGACTTACAATATCCTCTGCTGCTCATCACAAAAAGTGTCATATTAATTCGTTTAATTAGATCTTCAAGATGTGAGCAGATGCGACAATAACGTAAAACCTGGCCGGCAAATACATTAATTCCCATGTTATAAGGTATTGCACTGTCTGGAAATGTCAACAGAACAACAGGGAAATCAAAATCTTCCACTTTATGATATATTGAGGTTCGAAGACCGTCACTACTAGATTGGAGTCTCACATCGAGGTAAACAACTGCTTTGTCATTGACTCCGTTTCTATCTGCAAGAAGCTCCATTGGGTAAATTTTCGGAATTAAGGTATTGAAATGCTTGTAATTTATTACGCATATATCGTCTATATATCTCCAAGTGTTTGACAATAATTTAGCTAGTCCAAACTTTTTATTTTTAACCAATTGTTTCATAAAAGCAAATTCGCAATTTAACAGAAACAAGTCGGCAAGTAAAGGACTGCAATTCCCTCCCATTGGTACTCCTCGAATTTGTCTGAACACGTAACCGGAAAAAGAAATGTAGACTTCAGACACTATAAAATCAATAGCCTTCTTAAAAGAGTCCACGTCATAACAAGAATACCCCTTATATTTGATTTTGGAGAAAAACGACTTCTCATATCCTACACACAAGTATCTACGATTAGTGGAATTGAATGTGAGATCAAGGATGGAAAAAATATTATTCTTGATAGCACCTTGATCTAAGTTTGTATAAAGAGTAGAGAAGTCAAAAACTTGCATAGAGTGGACGTTCACGTTAGAAATATTCCTCAAAAAATCTTGAGTCGAGGCTACACTCCAAAAATAAGAATAACCAGTATTACTCCTGATTGACTCACAGTATCTATGGAAATTTTCTCTTATCACTTTCAGACCTTTGTTGATATTCACCGATAACTTTTTAGTTGTACAATTTCTGGCTCCGGCAATGAATCTAAACTTATAAGGATTTTTATGCAATTTTGGAATCCAGAAAAGTTTTGGTAGTTTAAGGTCCTTGTCACTAACATTAATATTAAAGTTTGATTTCATATCTTTAACGTGTTTAGTAAGGACTTCCTTATCAGAAATAAGCTCAGGTTTATAAGTTGCATTGCCTACTGCAGTGGAAGAATCTATGTCAAAACCAAGCTCGTCCATCAGGATTTTGAGATAGAACTTTTTACATATGAAACTAAAGTTGTTGGATGCTTTATCGACAGGAACGACTATCAAGTTTTTATGGAGATCTTGCAACTCCATATCAACACAAACGTTGCTGCCATTATCTTTCCCACCCAACTTCTTACAACGAAAGATGCGGTGCTTTACTAACATCATGACCCTGTTTTTCCAAATAGAGAAGTCATCAACTTTTAAGTGAAGGCGACTGGACACACGAGATATATGATTATCTATGGAATCGCTGATCTCTTTTTGAATGGATTTCCATGATATTGACCTAGACAATCTGTGTTTAGTGCCATACGCGAATATAGCTCTGAGACCTGGATCATTTATTATATCTAAATTACCGGTAAAAACATGCCCATAAGGCTCATAAACAAAACTGGTCATCGAGTCACAGCTGCAATCGCTCTGTAAAATGCCAACAACTTCCTGAATTGTCAGGCTATTAAGAAACTTATTATAATTGAAGAATTTCAAACAAATAGGGTTATTAAGCTTATGGTACACTTTGGGAGGATATAGATGTTTCGCTTTTTCTGGAACTAAAGCACAGACACTTTTATCATTAAATACAGAAGGTAAATGAAGTTTGTCAACTAAATGAGACTTGAAAGGAATCACTATATGCGTTTTGTCTTCGGTAGAGCTATCCCTCTTGTTTCTATATAATTTACTATGAACATATGTTGTCAAAACGAAAGATAGGTCATTCGACTGATCAAGAAGCCTAGAATACATAATTTTAAGCATGCTATCACTAATCGATTTCAAGCAATTATAGAAATGTCTTATTTTGTTGCTCTTCATCAACTCTTGAAGCTCCTTGAGAATATCCTCACAACTATTAGATGGAGGATATTTCTTTCTACCCGACTTCCTAAGGCCATGGCTTCTCTTACGTCTGCTAATAGGAGAACTAAAAAATGAAAATGAATTTGCAGTGTTCTGAGAGGCGCAACCTCCGCCTAACACTCTGTCATTCAAACCCAAAGGATGCAAGGTGTTCAGCGTTCTTATATGAAAATCTTCCTTACTGTTAAGCTCGAAGGCAATTTCTGTATCAGATTTATTACGAACATCGACAAAGTCAATAATTTGTATACTTACATCATCCCAACTGTGATTAGAGCTATTAAAATGATTACTTAAATACGTATTGAGATGATTCTTTTGAGCAGACTGCCGATGCCCATTAAGTCTACAATGTAATGGCTGTTTTGTCTGTCCAACATACTGGACCCCACATGATTGACATGTGATCAAATATATTACATGCCTACTCTTACACGAGAAACTACTAGGATAATTTAAAACGAACCGTCTGCCGGTACTAAAACTCTTAAAAGTAGTATTAGTGTCAAGAGATTTACAACATAGGCATCTTTTGCTGCCACAGACATCAACACTACTGACGCATGTGGAGGGCGCTATCCACTCCTTCGCATTAACGTCATACACTTTAGCTTGCATTATATCCATATTTCAAATGCCAGGACTCCATACTAAGCAAGGAATCCTTTCAGAGGTTGGACTTTAGATCCTTGCTATCTAATTGGTACTTAGACCTAACACAACTACCGATGTCATTAATAAACCGCTATAAGAATGTGAGGCTTTCGCCTGCCAGCAGAGGTCCAGTAGCGGGGTCATAAACCACCAGCATCTGCAGACTTACTGTGTTAGCAATTGAAGCTGGGACATTCCCATAACGATGTCTACATGTTTCATAATTTTAATAAACTTATAGTTAATAAGACTTAAGGTTTGTCCTTAAGAGGACAGGTGGTGCGTTCCCACCGGCAGACATTAAACGTTCAAGGCGCGTCAAACTTTTGACTATCCTAGGACTACATTTTAGAGCCAAACTTGACGAGATCGGTGTGGAGGACCTTCCCACTAGTCCATTTTTCACTCAGCGCTTCTAAAGCGGGGCTGGACCTTACCCCTAATGGTCCTCTGACTTGTGATCCTCGACAAATGCATGAATGCATGAAGGTCTTTAAGCACAAAGACTTGACGGATCTGATTGCGTGCCGGGCGGACCTACCCGGGGGTCCATAACATAGCGCTATACGGGCTGGACTTCACCCTTAAGTGTACGAGATCGTACAAGGCCGCTTAACAAGTGATCTCCTTGGTCAAAGTTTCAGGCTCGATTGATTAGGAACTTATATATAAATAGACACTTAGTAATCACCATGTCAACCCCATGGAGACCAGTAACCGACACAGTCCATTCATCACACTAGGGTAGTTAGCGATAAAAAAAAAAAGAACAAACGTTAAAACAAATAAAACAATAGCCAGTCGTCAGCAGGTACCCGCCTGGTTGCGTTTCGGCCCCTCTACCTGAACGCTCAAGCCCAGGCGGGCGGGGCCCCGCATAAACTTATATGCGGCTGGCATTCTAAAATCAATACAGTAATGATATGTGTAATAATAAGTAATACTGATAGTAATAGTAAAAACAAAAACAAAACAACCGCAAAAGACGGATACATCCAAAACAAACTAAAATATATGTGTGAAATACTGAAATGGTATAACCAATAAAAAAAAAAATGTTTAGAAAACAGTGTTAATTATATTTTTTTTTTTTTTTTTTTTATTTTTTAAAATGCGCACTGCGATGTCAGCTGCCTGGCTGAGAAATATCCAAACTTGACTAGAAAATTGTTATGACCGGTTAGGATTTTCTCAGTACATGCCTTCATTTTAGACTTACAATATCCTCTGCTGCTCATCACAAAAAGTGTCATATTAATTCGTTTAATTAGATCTTCAAGATGTGAGCAGATGCGACAATAACGTAAAACCTGGCCGGCAAATACATTAATTCCCATGTTATAAGGTATTGCACTGTCTGGAAATGTCAACAGAACAACAGGGAAATCAAAATCTTCCACTTTATGATATATTGAGGTTCGAAGACCGTCACTACTAGATTGGAGTCTCACATCGAGGTAAACAACTGCTTTGTCATTGACTCCGTTTCTATCTGCAAGAAGCTCCATTGGGTAAATTTTCGGAATTAAGGTATTGAAATGCTTGTAATTTATTACGCATATATCGTCTATATATCTCGAAGTGTTTGACAATAATTTAGCTAGTCCAAACTTTTTATTTTTAACCAATTGTTTCATAAAAGCAAATTCGCAATTTAACAGAAACAAGTCGGCAAGTAAAGGACTGCAATTCCCTCCCATTGGTACTCCTCGAATTTGTCTGAACACGTAACCGGAAAAAGAAATGTAGACTTCAGACACTATAAAATCAATAGCCTTCTTAAAAGAGTCCACGTCATAACAAGAATACCCCTTATATTTGATTTTGGAGAAAAACGACTTCTCATATCCTACACACAAGTATCTACGATTAGTGGAATTGAATGTGAGATCAAGGATGGAAAAAATATTATTCTTGATAGCACCTTGATCTAAGTTTGTATAAAGAGTAGAGAAGTCAAAAACTTGCATAGAGTGGACGTTCACGTTAGAAATATTCCTCAAAAAATCTTGAGTCGAGGCTACACTCCAAAAATAAGAATAACCAGTATTACTCCTGATTGACTCACAGTATCTATGGAAATTTTCTCTTATCACTTTCAGACCTTTGTTGATATTCACCGATAACTTTTTAGTTGTACAATTTCTGGCTCCGGCAATGAATCTAAACTTATAAGGATTTTTATGCAATTTTGGAATCCAGAAAAGTTTTGGTAGTTTAAGGTCCTTGTCACTAACATTAATATTAAAGTTTGATTTCATATCTTTAACGTGTTTAGTAAGGACTTCCTTATCAGAAATAAGCTCAGGTTTATAAGTTGCATTGCCTACTGCAGTGGAAGAATCTATGTCAAAACCAAGCTCGTCCATCAGGATTTTGAGATAGAACTTTTTACATATGAAACTAAAGTTGTTGGATGCTTTATCGACAGGAACGACTATCAAGTTTTTATGGAGATCTTGCAACTCCATATCAACACAAACGTTGCTGCCATTATCTTTCCCACCCAACTTCTTACAACGAAAGATGCGGTGCTTTACTAACATCATGACCCTGTTTTTCCAAATAGAGAAGTCATCAACTTTTAAGTGAAGGCGACTGGACACACGAGATATATGATTATCTATGGAATCGCTGATCTCTTTTTGAATGGATTTCCATGATATTGACCTAGACAATCTGTGTTTAGTGCCATACGCGAATATAGCTCTGAGACCTGGATCATTTATTATATCTAAATTACCGGTAAAAACATGCCCATAAGGCTCATAAACAAAACTGGTCATCGAGTCACAGCTGCAATCGCTCTGTAAAATGCCAACAACTTCCTGAATTGTCAGGCTATTAAGAAACTTATTATAATTGAAGAATTTCAAACAAATAGGGTTATTAAGCTTATGGTACACTTTGGGAGGATATAGATGTTTCGCTTTTTCTGGAACTAAAGCACAGACACTTTTATCATTAAATACAGAAGGTAAATGAAGTTTGTCAACTAAATGAGACTTGAAAGGAATCACTATATGCGTTTTGTCTTCGGTAGAGCTATCCCTCTTGTTTCTATATAATTTACTATGAACATATGTTGTCAAAACGAAAGATAGGTCATTCGACTGATCAAGAAGCCTAGAATACATAATTTTAAGCATGCTATCACTAATCGATTTCAAGCAATTATAGAAATGTCTTATTTTGTTGCTCTTCATCAACTCTTGAAGCTCCTTGAGAATATCCTCACAACTATTAGATGGAGGATATTTCTTTCTACCCGACTTCCTAAGGCCATGGCTTCTCTTACGTCTGCTAATAGGAGAACTAAAAAATGAAAATGAATTTGCAGTGTTCTGAGAGGCGCAACCTCCGCCTAACACTCTGTCATTCAAACCCAAAGGATGCAAGGTGTTCAGCGTTCTTATATGAAAATCTTCCTTACTGTTAAGCTCGAAGGCAATTTCTGTATCAGATTTATTACGAACATCGACAAAGTCAATAATTTGTATACTTACATCATCCCAACTGTGATTAGAGCTATTAAAATGATTACTTAAATACGTATTGAGATGATTCTTTTGAACAGACTGCCGATGCCCATTAAGTCTACAATGTAATGGCTGTTTTGTCTGTCCAACATACTGGACCCCACATGATTGACATGTGATCAAATATATTACATGCCTACTCTTACACGAGAAACTACTAGGATAATTTAAAACGAACCGTCTGCCGGTACTAAAACTCTTAAAAGTAGTATTAGTGTCAAGAGATTTACAACATAGGCATCTTTTGCTGCCACAGACATCAACACTACTGACGCATGTGGAGGGCGCTATCCACTCCTTCGCATTAACGTCATACACTTTAGCTTGCATTATATCCATATTTCAAATGCCAGGACCCCATACTAAGCAAGGAATCCTTTCAGAGGTTGGACTTTAGATCCTTGCTATCTAATTGGTACTTAGACCTAACACAACTACCGATGTCATTAATAAACCGCTATAAGAATGTGAGGCTTTCGCCTGCCAGCAGAGGTCCAGTAGCGGGGTCATAAACCACCAGCATCTGCAGACTTACTGTGTTAGCAATTGAAGCTGGGACATTCCCATAACGATGTCTACATGTTTCATAATTTTAATAAACTTATAGTTAATAAGACTTAAGGTTTGTCCTTAAGAGGACAGGTGGTGCGTTCCCACCGGCAGACATTAAACGTTCAAGGCGCGTCAAACTTTTGACTATCCTAGGACTACATTTTAGAGCCAAACTTGACGAGATCGGTGTGGAGGACCTTCCCACTAGTCCATTTTTCACTCAGCGCTTCTAAAGCGGGGCTGGACCTTACCCCTAATGGTCCTCTGACTTGTGATCCTCGACAAATGCATGAATGCATGAAGGTCTTTAAGCACAAAGACTTGACGGATCTGATTGCGTGCCGGGCGGACCTACCCGGGGGTCCATAACATAGCGCTATACGGGCTGGACTTCACCCTTAAGTGTACGAGATCGTACAAGGCCGCTTAACAAGTGATCTCCTTGGTCAAAGTTTCAGGCTCGATTGATTAGGAACTTATATATAAATAGACACTTAGTAATCACCATGTCAACCCCATGGAGACCAGTAACCGACACAGTCCATTCATCACACTAGGGTAGTTAGCGATAAAAAAAAAAAGAACAAACGTTAAAACAAATAAAACAATAGCCAGTCGTCAGCAGGTACCCGCCTGGTTGCGTTTCGGCCCCTCTACCTGAACGCTCAAGCCCAGGCGGGCGGGGCCCCGCATAAACTTATATGCGGCTGGCATTCTAAAATCAATACAGTAATGATATGTGTAATAATAAGTAATACTGATAGTAATAGTAAAAACAAAAACAAAACAACCGCAAAAGACGGATACATCCAAAACAAACTAAAATATATGTGTGAAATACTGAAATGGTATAACCAATAAAAAAAAAAATGTTTAGAAAACAGTGTTAATTATATTTTTTTTTTTTTTTTTTTTTAAATGCGCACTGCGATGTCAGCTGCCTGGCTGAGAAATATCCAAACTTGACTAGAAAATTGTTATGACCGGTTAGGATTTTCTCAGTACATGCCTTCATTTTAGACTTACAATATCCTCTGCTGCTCATCACAAAAAGTGTCATATTAATTCGTTTAATTAGATCTTCAAGATGTGAGCAGATGCGACAATAACGTAAAACCTGGCCGGCAAATACATTAATTCCCATGTTATAAGGTATTGCACTGTCTGGAAATGTCAACAGAACAACAGGGAAATCAAAATCTTCCACTTTATGATATATTGAGGTTCGAAGACCGTCACTACTAGATTGGAGTCTCACATCGAGGTAAACAACTGCTTTGTCATTGACTCCGTTTCTATCTGCAAGAAGCTCCATTGGGTAAATTTTCGGAATTAAGGTATTGAAATGCTTGTAATTTATTACGCATATATCGTCTATATATCTCGAAGTGTTTGACAATAATTTAGCTAGTCCAAACTTTTTATTTTTAACCAATTGTTTCATAAAAGCAAATTCGCAATTTAACAGAAACAAGTCGGCAAGTAAAGGACTGCAATTCCCTCCCATTGGTACTCCTCGAATTTGTCTGAACACGTAACCGGAAAAAGAAATGTAGACTTCAGACACTATAAAATCAATAGCCTTCTTAAAAGAGTCCACGTCATAACAAGAATACCCCTTATATTTGATTTTGGAGAAAAACGACTTCTCATATCCTACACACAAGTATCTACGATTAGTGGAATTGAATGTGAGATCAAGGATGGAAAAAATATTATTCTTGATAGCACCTTGATCTAAGTTTGTATAAAGAGTAGAGAAGTCAAAAACTTGCATAGAGTGGACGTTCACGTTAGAAATATTCCTCAAAAAATCTTGAGTCGAGGCTACACTCCAAAAATAAGAATAACCAGTATTACTCCTGATTGACTCACAGTATCTATGGAAATTTTCTCTTATCACTTTCAGACCTTTGTTGATATTCACCGATAACTTTTTAGTTGTACAATTTCTGGCTCCGGCAATGAATCTAAACTTATAAGGATTTTTATGCAATTTTGGAATCCAGAAAAGTTTTGGTAGTTTAAGGTCCTTGTCACTAACATTAATATTAAAGTTTGATTTCATATCTTTAACGTGTTTAGTAAGGACTTCCTTATCAGAAATAAGCTCAGGTTTATAAGTTGCATTGCCTACTGCAGTGGAAGAATCTATGTCAAAACCAAGCTCGTCCATCAGGATTTTGAGATAGAACTTTTTACATATGAAACTAAAGTTGTTGGATGCTTTATCGACAGGAACGACTATCAAGTTTTTATGGAGATCTTGCAACTCCATATCAACACAAACGTTGCTGCCATTATCTTTCCCACCCAACTTCTTACAACGAAAGATGCGGTGCTTTACTAACATCATGACCCTGTTTTTCCAAATAGAGAAGTCATCAACTTTTAAGTGAAGGCGACTGGACACACGAGATATATGATTATCTATGGAATCGCTGATCTCTTTTTGAATGGATTTCCATGATATTGACCTAGACAATCTGTGTTTAGTGCCATACGCGAATATAGCTCTGAGACCTGGATCATTTATTATATCTAAATTACCGGTAAAAACATGCCCATAAGGCTCATAAACAAAACTGGTCATCGAGTCACAGCTGCAATCGCTCTGTAAAATGCCAACAACTTCCTGAATTGTCAGGCTATTAAGAAACTTATTATAATTGAAGAATTTCAAACAAATAGGGTTATTAAGCTTATGGTACACTTTGGGAGGATATAGATGTTTCGCTTTTTCTGGAACTAAAGCACAGACACTTTTATCATTAAATACAGAAGGTAAATGAAGTTTGTCAACTAAATGAGACTTGAAAGGAATCACTATATGCGTTTTGTCTTCGGTAGAGCTATCCCTCTTGTTTCTATATAATTTACTATGAACATATGTTGTCAAAACGAAAGATAGGTCATTCGACTGATCAAGAAGCCTAGAATACATAATTTTAAGCATGCTATCACTAATCGATTTCAAGCAATTATAGAAATGTCTTATTTTGTTGCTCTTCATCAACTCTTGAAGCTCCTTGAGAATATCCTCACAACTATTAGATGGAGGATATTTCTTTCTACCCGACTTCCTAAGGCCATGGCTTCTCTTACGTCTGCTAATAGGAGAACTAAAAAATGAAAATGAATTTGCAGTGTTCTGAGAGGCGCAACCTCCGCCTAACACTCTGTCATTCAAACCCAAAGGATGCAAGGTGTTCAGCGTTCTTATATGAAAATCTTCCTTACTGTTAAGCTCGAAGGCAATTTCTGTATCAGATTTATTACGAACATCGACAAAGTCAATAATTTGTATACTTACATCATCCCAACTGTGATTAGAGCTATTAAAATGATTACTTAAATACGTATTGAGATGATTCTTTTGAACAGACTGCCGATGCCCATTAAGTCTACAATGTAATGGCTGTTTTGTCTGTCCAACATACTGGACCCCACATGATTGACATGTGATCAAATATATTACATGCCTACTCTTACACGAGAAACTACTAGGATAATTTAAAACGAACCGTCTGCCGGTACTAAAACTCTTAAAAGTAGTATTAGTGTCAAGAGATTTACAACATAGGCATCTTTTGCTGCCACAGACATCAACACTACTGACGCATGTGGAGGGCGCTATCCACTCCTTCGCATTAACGTCATACACTTTAGCTTGCATTATATCCATATTTCAAATGCCAGGACCCCATACTAAGCAAGGAATCCTTTCAGAGGTTGGACTTTAGATCCTTGCTATCTAATTGGTACTTAGACCTAACACAACTACCGATGTCATTAATAAACCGCTATAAGAATGTGAGGCTTTCGCCTGCCAGCAGAGGTCCAGTAGCGGGGTCATAAACCACCAGCATCTGCAGACTTACTGTGTTAGCAATTGAAGCTGGGACATTCCCATAACGATGTCTACATGTTTCATAATTTTAATAAACTTATAGTTAATAAGACTTAAGGTTTGTCCTTAAGAGGACAGGTGGTGCGTTCCCACCGGCAGACATTAAACGTTCAAGGCGCGTCAAACTTTTGACTATCCTAGGACTACATTTTAGAGCCAAACTTGACGAGATCGGTGTGGAGGACCTTCCCACTAGTCCATTTTTCACTCAGCGCTTCTAAAGCGGGGCTGGACCTTACCCCTAATGGTCCTCTGACTTGTGATCCTCGACAAATGCATGAATGCATGAAGGTCTTTAAGCACAAAGACTTGACGGATCTGATTGCGTGCCGGGCGGACCTACCCGGGGGTCCATAACATAGCGCTATACGGGCTGGACTTCACCCTTAAGTGTACGAGATCGTACAAGGCCGCTTAACAAGTGATCTCCTTGGTCAAAGTTTCAGGCTCGATTGATTAGGAACTTATATATAAATAGACACTTAGTAATCACCATGTCAACCCCATGGAGACCAGTAACCGACACAGTCCATTCATCACACTAGGGTAGTTAGCGATAAAAAAAAAAGAACAAACGTTAAAACAAATAAAACAATAGCCAGTCGTCAGCAGGTACCCGCCTGGTTGCGTTTCGGCCCCTCTACCTGAACGCTCAAGCCCAGGCGGGCGGGGCCCCGCATAAACTTATATGCGGCTGGCATTCTAAAATCAATACAGTAATGATATGTGTAATAATAAGTAATACTGATAGTAATAGTAAAAACAAAAACAAAACAACCGCAAAAGACGGATACATCCAAAACAAACTAAAATATATGTGTGAAATACTGAAATGGTATAACCAATAAAAAAAAAAATGTTTAGAAAACAGTGTTAATTATATTTTTTTTTTTTTTTTTTTTATTTTTTAAAATGCGCACTGCGATGTCAGCTGCCTGGCTGAGAAATATCCAAACTTGACTAGAAAATTGTTATGACCGGTTAGGATTTTCTCAGTACATGCCTTCATTTTAGACTTACAATATCCTCTGCTGCTCATCACAAAAAGTGTCATATTAATTCGTTTAATTAGATCTTCAAGATGTGAGCAGATGCGACAATAACGTAAAACCTGGCCGGCAAATACATTAATTCCCATGTTATAAGGTATTGCACTGTCTGGAAATGTCAACAGAACAACAGGGAAATCAAAATCTTCCACTTTATGATATATTGAGGTTCGAAGACCGTCACTACTAGATTGGAGTCTCACATCGAGGTAAACAACTGCTTTGTCATTGACTCCGTTTCTATCTGCAAGAAGCTCCATTGGGTAAATTTTCGGAATTAAGGTATTGAAATGCTTGTAATTTATTACGCATATATCGTCTATATATCTCGAAGTGTTTGACAATAATTTAGCTAGTCCAAACTTTTTATTTTTAACCAATTGTTTCATAAAAGCAAATTCGCAATTTAACAGAAACAAGTCGGCAAGTAAAGGACTGCAATTCCCTCCCATTGGTACTCCTCGAATTTGTCTGAACACGTAACCGGAAAAAGAAATGTAGACTTCAGACACTATAAAATCAATAGCCTTCTTAAAAGAGTCCACGTCATAACAAGAATACCCCTTATATTTGATTTTGGAGAAAAACGACTTCTCATATCCTACACACAAGTATCTACGATTAGTGGAATTGAATGTGAGATCAAGGATGGAAAAAAAATATTATTCTTGATAGCACCTTGATCTAAGTTTGTATAAAGAGTAGAGAAGTCAAAAACTTGCATAGAGTGGACGTTCACGTTAGAAATATTCCTCAAAAAATCTTGAGTCGAGGCTACACTCCAAAAATAAGAATAACCAGTATTACTCCTGATTGACTCACAGTATCTATGGAAATTTTCTCTTATCACTTTCAGACCTTTGTTGATATTCACCGATAACTTTTTAGTTGTACAATTTCTGGCTCCGGCAATGAATCTAAACTTATAAGGATTTTTATGCAATTTTGGAATCCAGAAAAGTTTTGGTAGTTTAAGGTCCTTGTCACTAACATTAATATTAAAGTTTGATTTCATATCTTTAACGTGTTTAGTAAGGACTTCCTTATCAGAAATAAGCTCAGGTTTATAAGTTGCATTGCCTACTGCAGTGGAAGAATCTATGTCAAAACCAAGCTCGTCCATCAGGATTTTGAGATAGAACTTTTTACATATGAAACTAAAGTTGTTGGATGCTTTATCGACAGGAACGACTATCAAGTTTTTATGGAGATCTTGCAACTCCATATCAACACAAACGTTGCTGCCATTATCTTTCCCACCCAACTTCTTACAACGAAAGATGCGGTGCTTTACTAACATCATGACCCTGTTTTTCCAAATAGAGAAGTCATCAACTTTTAAGTGAAGGCGACTGGACACACGAGATATATGATTATCTATGGAATCGCTGATCTCTTTTTGAATGGATTTCCATGATATTGACCTAGACAATCTGTGTTTAGTGCCATACGCGAATATAGCTCTGAGACCTGGATCATTTATTATATCTAAATTACCGGTAAAAACATGCCCATAAGGCTCATAAACAAAACTGGTCATCGAGTCACAGCTGCAATCGCTCTGTAAAATGCCAACAACTTCCTGAATTGTCAGGCTATTAAGAAACTTATTATAATTGAAGAATTTCAAACAAATAGGGTTATTAAGCTTATGGTACACTTTGGGAGGATATAGATGTTTCGCTTTTTCTGGAACTAAAGCACAGACACTTTTATCATTAAATACAGAAGGTAAATGAAGTTTGTCAACTAAATGAGACTTGAAAGGAATCACTATATGCGTTTTGTCTTCGGTAGAGCTATCCCTCTTGTTTCTATATAATTTACTATGAACATATGTTGTCAAAACGAAAGATAGGTCATTCGACTGATCAAGAAGCCTAGAATACATAATTTTAAGCATGCTATCACTAATCGATTTCAAGCAATTATAGAAATGTCTTATTTTGTTGCTCTTCATCAACTCTTGAAGCTCCTTGAGAATATCCTCACAACTATTAGATGGAGGATATTTCTTTCTACCCGACTTCCTAAGGCCATGGCTTCTCTTACGTCTGCTAATAGGAGAACTAAAAAATGAAAATGAATTTGCAGTGTTCTGAGAGGCGCAACCTCCGCCTAACACTCTGTCATTCAAACCCAAAGGATGCAAGGTGTTCAGCGTTCTTATATGAAAATCTTCCTTACTGTTAAGCTCGAAGGCAATTTCTGTATCAGATTTATTACGAACATCGACAAAGTCAATAATTTGTATACTTACATCATCCCAACTGTGATTAGAGCTATTAAAATGATTACTTAAATACGTATTGAGATGATTCTTTTGAACAGACTGCCGATGCCCATTAAGTCTACAATGTAATGGCTGTTTTGTCTGTCCAACATACTGGACCCCACATGATTGACATGTGATCAAATATATTACATGCCTACTCTTACACGAGAAACTACTAGGATAATTTAAAACGAACCGTCTGCCGGTACTAAAACTCTTAAAAGTAGTATTAGTGTCAAGAGATTTACAACATAGGCATCTTTTGCTGCCACAGACATCAACACTACTGACGCATGTGGAGGGCGCTATCCACTCCTTCGCATTAACGTCATACACTTTAGCTTGCATTATATCCATATTTCAAATGCCAGGACCCCATACTAAGCAAGGAATCCTTTCAGAGGTTGGACTTTAGATCCTTGCTATCTAATTGGTACTTAGACCTAACACAACTACCGATGTCATTAATAAACCGCTATAAGAATGTGAGGCTTTCGCCTGCCAGCAGAGGTCCAGTAGCGGGGTCATAAACCACCAGCATCTGCAGACTTACTGTGTTAGCAATTGAAGCTGGGACATTCCCATAACGATGTCTACATGTTTCATAATTTTAATAAACTTATAGTTAATAAGACTTAAGGTTTGTCCTTAAGAGGACAGGTGGTGCGTTCCCACCGGCAGACATTAAACGTTCAAGGCGCGTCAAACTTTTGACTATCCTAGGACTACATTTTAGAGCCAAACTTGACGAGATCGGTGTGGAGGACCTTCCCACTAGTCCATTTTTCACTCAGCGCTTCTAAAGCGGGGCTGGACCTTACCCCTAATGGTCCTCTGACTTGTGATCCTCGACAAATGCATGAATGCATGAAGGTCTTTAAGCACAAAGACTTGACGGATCTGATTGCGTGCCGGGCGGACCTACCCGGGGGTCCATAACATAGCGCTATACGGGCTGGACTTCACCCTTAAGTGTACGAGATCGTACAAGGCCGCTTAACAAGTGATCTCCTTGGTCAAAGTTTCAGGCTCGATTGATTAGGAACTTATATATAAATAGACACTTAGTAATCACCATGTCAACCCCATGGAGACCAGTAACCGACACAGTCCATTCATCACACTAGGGTAGTTAGCGATAAAAAAAAAAGAACAAACGTTAAAACAAATAAAACAATAGCCAGTCGTCAGCAGGTACCCGCCTGGTTGCGTTTCGGCCCCTCTACCTGAACGCTCAAGCCCAGGCGGGCGGGGCCCCGCATAAACTTATATGCGGCTGGCATTCTAAAATCAATACAGTAATGATATGTGTAATAATAAGTAATACTGATAGTAATAGTAAAAACAAAAACAAAACAACCGCAAAAGACGGATACATCCAAAACAAACTAAAATATATGTGTGAAATACTGAAATGGTATAACCAATAAAAAAAAAAATGTTTAGAAAACAGTGTTAATTATATTTTTTTTTTTTTTTTTTTTATTTTTTAAAATGCGCACTGCGATGTCAGCTGCCTGGCTGAGAAATATCCAAACTTGACTAGAAAATTGTTATGACCGGTTAGGATTTTCTCAGTACATGCCTTCATTTTAGACTTACAATATCCTCTGCTGCTCATCACAAAAAGTGTCATATTAATTCGTTTAATTAGATCTTCAAGATGTGAGCAGATGCGACAATAACGTAAAACCTGGCCGGCAAATACATTAATTCCCATGTTATAAGGTATTGCACTGTCTGGAAATGTCAACAGAACAACAGGGAAATCAAAATCTTCCACTTTATGATATATTGAGGTTCGAAGACCGTCACTACTAGATTGGAGTCTCACATCGAGGTAAACAACTGCTTTGTCATTGACTCCGTTTCTATCTGCAAGAAGCTCCATTGGGTAAATTTTCGGAATTAAGGTATTGAAATGCTTGTAATTTATTACGCATATATCGTCTATATATCTCGAAGTGTTTGACAATAATTTAGCTAGTCCAAACTTTTTATTTTTTATTTTTTTTTTTTTTTTTTTTTTTAACCAATTGTTTCATAAAAGCAAATTCGCAATTTAACAGAAACAAGTCGGCAAGTAAAGGACTGCAATTCCCTCCCATTGGTACTCCTCGAATTTGTCTGAACACGTAACCGGAAAAAGAAATGTAGACTTCAGACACTATAAAATCAATAGCCTTCTTAAAAGAGTCCACGTCATAACAAGAATACCCCTTATATTTGATTTTGGAGAAAAACGACTTCTCATATCCTACACACAAGTATCTACGATTAGTGGAATTGAATGTGAGATCAAGGATGGAAAAAATATTATTCTTGATAGCACCTTGATCTAAGTTTGTATAAAGAGTAGAGAAGTCAAAAACTTGCATAGAGTGGACGTTCACGTTAGAAATATTCCTCAAAAAATCTTGAGTCGAGGCTACACTCCAAAAATAAGAATAACCAGTATTACTCCTGATTGACTCACAGTATCTATGGAAATTTTCTCTTATCACTTTCAGACCTTTGTTGATATTCACCGATAACTTTTTAGTTGTACAATTTCTGGCTCCGGCAATGAATCTAAACTTATAAGGATTTTTATGCAATTTTGGAATCCAGAAAAGTTTTGGTAGTTTAAGGTCCTTGTCACTAACATTAATATTAAAGTTTGATTTCATATCTTTAACGTGTTTAGTAAGGACTTCCTTATCAGAAATAAGCTCAGGTTTATAAGTTGCATTGCCTACTGCAGTGGAAGAATCTATGTCAAAACCAAGCTCGTCCATCAGGATTTTGAGATAGAACTTTTTACATATGAAACTAAAGTTGTTGGATGCTTTATCGACAGGAACGACTATCAAGTTTTTATGGAGATCTTGCAACTCCATATCAACACAAACGTTGCTGCCATTATCTTTCCCACCCAACTTCTTACAACGAAAGATGCGGTGCTTTACTAACATCATGACCCTGTTTTTCCAAATAGAGAAGTCATCAACTTTTAAGTGAAGGCGACTGGACACACGAGATATATGATTATCTATGGAATCGCTGATCTCTTTTTGAATGGATTTCCATGATATTGACCTAGACAATCTGTGTTTAGTGCCATACGCGAATATAGCTCTGAGACCTGGATCATTTATTATATCTAAATTACCGGTAAAAACATGCCCATAAGGCTCATAAACAAAACTGGTCATCGAGTCACAGCTGCAATCGCTCTGTAAAATGCCAACAACTTCCTGAATTGTCAGGCTATTAAGAAACTTATTATAATTGAAGAATTTCAAACAAATAGGGTTATTAAGCTTATGGTACACTTTGGGAGGATATAGATGTTTCGCTTTTTCTGGAACTAAAGCACAGACACTTTTATCATTAAATACAGAAGGTAAATGAAGTTTGTCAACTAAATGAGACTTGAAAGGAATCACTATATGCGTTTTGTCTTCGGTAGAGCTATCCCTCTTGTTTCTATATAATTTACTATGAACATATGTTGTCAAAACGAAAGATAGGTCATTCGACTGATCAAGAAGCCTAGAATACATAATTTTAAGCATGCTATCACTAATCGATTTCAAGCAATTATAGAAATGTCTTATTTTGTTGCTCTTCATCAACTCTTGAAGCTCCTTGAGAATATCCTCACAACTATTAGATGGAGGATATTTCTTTCTACCCGACTTCCTAAGGCCATGGCTTCTCTTACGTCTGCTAATAGGAGAACTAAAAAATGAAAATGAATTTGCAGTGTTCTGAGAGGCGCAACCTCCGCCTAACACTCTGTCATTCAAACCCAAAGGATGCAAGGTGTTCAGCGTTCTTATATGAAAATCTTCCTTACTGTTAAGCTCGAAGGCAATTTCTGTATCAGATTTATTACGAACATCGACAAAGTCAATAATTTGTATACTTACATCATCCCAACTGTGATTAGAGCTATTAAAATGATTACTTAAATACGTATTGAGATGATTCTTTTGAACAGACTGCCGATGCCCATTAAGTCTACAATGTAATGGCTGTTTTGTCTGTCCAACATACTGGACCCCACATGATTGACATGTGATCAAATATATTACATGCCTACTCTTACACGAGAAACTACTAGGATAATTTAAAACGAACCGTCTGCCGGTACTAAAACTCTTAAAAGTAGTATTAGTGTCAAGAGATTTACAACATAGGCATCTTTTGCTGCCACAGACATCAACACTACTGACGCATGTGGAGGGCGCTATCCACTCCTTCGCATTAACGTCATACACTTTAGCTTGCATTATATCCATATTTCAAATGCCAGGACCCCATACTAAGCAAGGAATCCTTTCAGAGGTTGGACTTTAGATCCTTGCTATCTAATTGGTACTTAGACCTAACACAACTACCGATGTCATTAATAAACCGCTATAAGAATGTGAGGCTTTCGCCTGCCAGCAGAGGTCCAGTAGCGGGGTCATAAACCACCAGCATCTGCAGACTTACTGTGTTAGCAATTGAAGCTGGGACATTCCCATAACGATGTCTACATGTTTCATAATTTTAATAAACTTATAGTTAATAAGACTTAAGGTTTGTCCTTAAGAGGACAGGTGGTGCGTTCCCACCGGCAGACATTAAACGTTCAAGGCGCGTCAAACTTTTGACTATCCTAGGACTACATTTTAGAGCCAAACTTGACGAGATCGGTGTGGAGGACCTTCCCACTAGTCCATTTTTCACTCAGCGCTTCTAAAGCGGGGCTGGACCTTACCCCTAATGGTCCTCTGACTTGTGATCCTCGACAAATGCATGAATGCATGAAGGTCTTTAAGCACAAAGACTTGACGGATCTGATTGCGTGCCGGGCGGACCTACCCGGGGGTCCATAACATAGCGCTATACGGGCTGGACTTCACCCTTAAGTGTACGAGATCGTACAAGGCCGCTTAACAAGTGATCTCCTTGGTCAAAGTTTCAGGCTCGATTGATTAGGAACTTATATATAAATAGACACTTAGTAATCACCATGTCAACCCCATGGAGACCAGTAACCGACACAGTCCATTCATCACACTAGGGTAGTTAGCGATAAAAAAAAAAGAACAAACGTTAAAACAAATAAAACAATAGCCAGTCGTCAGCAGGTACCCGCCTGGTTGCGTTTCGGCCCCTCTACCTGAACGCTCAAGCCCAGGCGGGCGGGGCCCCGCATAAACTTATATGCGGCTGGCATTCTAAAATCAATACAGTAATGATATGTGTAATAATAAGTAATACTGATAGTAATAGTAAAAACAAAAACAAAACAACCGCAAAAGACGGATACATCCAAAACAAACTAAAATATATGTGTGAAATACTGAAATGGTATAACCAATAAAAAAAAAAATGTTTAGAAAACAGTGTTAATTATATTTTTTATTTTTTAAAATGCGCACTGCGATGTCAGCTGCCTGGCTGAGAAATATCCAAACTTGACTAGAAAATTGTTATGACCGGTTAGGATTTTCTCAGTACATGCCTTCATTTTAGACTTACAATATCCTCTGCTGCTCATCACAAAAAGTGTCATATTAATTCGTTTAATTAGATCTTCAAGATGTGAGCAGATGCGACAATAACGTAAAACCTGGCCGGCAAATACATTAATTCCCATGTTATAAGGTATTGCACTGTCTGGAAATGTCAACAGAACAACAGGGAAATCAAAATCTTCCACTTTATGATATATTGAGGTTCGAAGACCGTCACTACTAGATTGGAGTCTCACATCGAGGTAAACAACTGCTTTGTCATTGACTCCGTTTCTATCTGCAAGAAGCTCCATTGGGTAAATTTTCGGAATTAAGGTATTGAAATGCTTGTAATTTATTACGCATATATCGTCTATATATCTCGAAGTGTTTGACAATAATTTAGCTAGTCCAAACTTTTTATTTTTAACCAATTGTTTCATAAAAGCAAATTCGCAATTTAACAGAAACAAGTCGGCAAGTAAAGGACTGCAATTCCCTCCCATTGGTACTCCTCGAATTTGTCTGAACACGTAACCGGAAAAAGAAATGTAGACTTCAGACACTATAAAATCAATAGCCTTCTTAAAAGAGTCCACGTCATAACAAGAATACCCCTTACATGATGATGTCAATGTAGCGGAAGCCACCTCTGACGATCATGGAGGAAATGTAGAAGTAGTGGGAAACGATGTGAATGAAACAGGAATTCAAGTACGATCTGAATTAATTGCAAACTTTTTCTGAATGCCTTTGTTTTGCAATGTCTTTCAATTTTGTCAAATAAATGACCATGGAGAGCGGTTTTCTTTTGAATCTCTTTGACATTTGTCATGGATATACATGTAAATAACTAATTTGACAGAATTAATTTAGTAATAAATGGTGAAAAAATACAAAAATCCATGGTAACAGCTTGCAAGCTCTAAATAATGAAGACTGAAAGAAAAAATGGGTGCATGCGCATCTGCATGTACATGTGGGGTCTTGGTGTATGCAAATAAAGGTGTCGAAACCACTCATTAATGAGAAGGAAAACCAAAGAGAGCGACAGGGAATGTCGGTTAGACCGATTGATAGTGGTTTGTAAGTAAAACATGATTATTAGGAATAATATTGCTGTCAGGACACTTATGCATGGTACTTGAAGCTCTTTTAAAAACTTTAATTTCCAAAAAGAAAACAATTTATTTCAAATTACGAAATCAAAGTTGCGTCTGCAACCAAGTCAACAGCGAATCTCTGCCGGTTTCTTCTGCAAGAAGACGCTCCGTCACTACCTTCAAAATAAACTTCTTCTTCTCAATCTCCAATCTTTCACTCTCTTTTTCCAATCGTTCTTTCTCTATCGCCAACCTTTGCTTCTCAATTGCTAATATTTGAGACATATTTGCTGCCTTTGAGCACGTAGCAGCTTCCAGTTCCACTGGAGAGGAATCCATGTCCATTATAGGAATGTCCTTGAGATCCATT
The DNA here is from genome assembly GCA_907163375.1 of Prostheceraeus crozeri. Lineage (NCBI taxonomy): Eukaryota > Metazoa > Platyhelminthes > Polycladida > Euryleptidae > Prostheceraeus > Prostheceraeus crozeri. The sequence continues at coordinate 211,573 of CAJQUW010014723.1, forward strand.
GTAGGGGAATCCACGTCTGCTGCAGGGACTTCGCTGAGATCCACTGAGGGGGTCTCACGCTCTACCACGGTCTCCACATGAAGCCCTACTTGAGAGGAAGCGGCGTTGCTGGCGTCGGTTTCTGGTTCCTGGTACGAGCAGCAGGGGGCCGAGATGTCAGGAGGATTACTATTCTCCATTGACTGAAGAGTAGGCCTATTGATGGATTCCTCCACGGCGTCAGGCTTCTCCGTGTCTATTCCATTGGATAGGCCCGAGATTGCCGTCTCACCCAAAATTGCGATCACTTTCAGTTCCAGCTCGGACAGCGTAATTTCTTTCTTGATCCTGTCAGGTATGACTCCACTACCGGTTATAGAGGTCTGCCTTCTCCTCGTTGTCTCCTTCTTTTTACATGCACTGCTCCAGTCTATCCATTTCCTCTTGACTTCATCTGTTGTTCTTTTCACCTTTCCCACAGCATTAACTCCTGCTGCTACTTTGCTCCAAGCTTCCTTCTTCCTTTTATTAGTCATTACATCAGTGAACTTCGCCGTTATAACCTTCTTATGTACTTGCACTTTGGTGGCCAGCATATCCAGTTCATCTGCTGAGAATCTCGGTTTTCTCTTCATCGATATTTTATGTGTTTCTTTGATAGGTCTTGTCAAGAATGAAGCGCTTCTTGACATGCGATTTTGCATTTTCTGCTCTCAAGGTCTTTCTCGATGACGCAAAGGTGACGTTTTCATGATGCAGCAAGACAAGGCTATCTATTGTTCTTTGTGTCTGTACATGCAACGATCTAATCTCTTAACTACGGTGTAACGAGCCGTTATCAAAACCTTCGTGTTACTGGAGTTAAAAGATTGTTATGGAGTCGTTGACCAGTCGTAAAATGAGCTAACTACTGGAAATTAACTAACGCTTCGTGTTACTGGCCCAAAATTCAGAATGGTCGAAATAGTCTTAATAGATAGCGCAAAATAGAGACCGTTTCAAAAACAATTGCACAAAAAAGTTAACCTATTTTCAAATGTAGCTTTCGTGTTGAAGTACTGCTTCAATTTTAATGAGCGATATACCATATGAAACCTGATGCTCCATAGATTATTTTGGTATACAGTTTACTTTCTGAAGTGGTCAGTAGTAGTCAGTAGGCCCTACGAAAGAAAATTCAGTGTTTTCTTTGATGCAGGATTTCAATATGAAGACGACAAACCTTTTTAATGAAATTTGAGATAGTGCGAGCTAGCCATCATTCAGCTTCATCATGATGTAAAGATTTTAAGATTCGCTGAATGTTTAAAGAGCTACAGTACCAATAATTTTCGCCAAAAAATCACTACTAAAAGAAAATCTGACGCGATTTTTCAATGATGAAGATGCTCAATTTCAAAACTATATCATGTGAAAGGTTGTGTCTAGTACTCTAAATTGGCAAGCGCTTAGGTTGTGTTTGGTCAGTTGTGGTCAGCAGACTTAAAAGTATGAATTTTCGGTCAAATCATTCACTGATACCTACAGACAAAACTGCGAAACTCAGAAAACGGGGCCGCCTGTAGCTGTCTGATCTGCACCTGTTCACAAACAATGGCAATTATTCACGTCGTAGTTGCTGACGCTGGCGTCTGATAAAGGGGATCGACAAGAATTTTACAACTCAATGAATGATAGGACAGATGAGTGCCGACATGAATGATAAGCTGTGATTATGAAGCAGGAAACTTCAAATCACTAATTACCGGTACTTCATTTAATTAGGCAAACCACACCATTTTCTAAGCCTAGTGTCTCGACTGGTCAAGTTCATGAATTTAGTAATCAATCAATTATGAGCTTATGATTAAATTTTATAAGAATAAGCAAAATATGAAATAGCTTTTCGTGGTGTGCAGCGTTTTAGGAAACGGATGGTATGTTATCATATCACAAGAAGACCCTAATTCGTCTAAACTCCAGAAAGTTCAAGATTAATCAAAACTGAACACGTGTCGTGTTACTGTTCTGATATAATTTAGGGGATTTTGTTGATAGGCCTATATGCTAACAATCTTGTTTTATAAGTTCCGCTATTCAAAGACAGGAAAATAATATACATGATAGGCATAAGCTACTTCAGTATAAGTCAGAACAGAATAAGCTAAAGTCAATCATCACAATAAAATAGGGTGCGGATGATTAAAAGTTCCTGGAAAATATGAGTTGAAACTTTAAATGTATATATGTATGTGCATCATTTGTCTCTATAATACATTTCAATATTCAAATCAATAATAAATTTGAAGTTACGAAATGAAACGTGCATGCCTGAAAATTCGAAGAATTGTCCGTAGGACAACTGCAGTGAATTTCCGAAGTATCTGTCTTCACTTTTTTGGCGGAATATCTATTTTTAGAAATAACTGGATTCTTGGATGCTTTTTCAGAAATAAATATTTTTTTGGATTAGTGCTTTGCAAACTGCTAATGATATTTACAAACTGAAATTAAGCACATGTTTCTCAAAAGGGGATCAGCTTTGAACGTAACTTCCCATGCGTTTAAAACGCATCGAACTATAATACAGGTTTTTTGGATGAGATTACAGAAAAAAATCGTTATTTCCAAAAATTTCACTAAAGTTTATTTCATGTCGCTAGTTATTTAGATATACATTGCATAACTTATGCATAAATGAGCAACAAATCGAAATACCATAATGCCCTTATTTTGACAACTTTCAAGTGTTAGCAATGGCCCGTGATTTCTTGTTCTCACTGCTATGCGGTAGAAATAGCCAGTACCAAACTAAAATAATAAATAATAATGTTCTGCTAGATTGATTATCATGATCAAGGACATGTACATTTCAATTACAATCGGGAGAAAACTGATAGTGCACTAGGCTATAAGGCTAAATCAATGTAAACTCAATTGGATGTTCTCATGACTTGAAATAGTTTTTGGCAACATTGGAATATTTCAAATGAGTTTACTTGTGCAGACGTTCCGATAGTGCGCTTCACACACCACCTTGATCACCGCCAAAAATAGAAAATTCAGTTGTCAAGATTTGGAGTGCGGAGCAGAAATATTTCATCTTTTAACAGGTTCCGAAAGTTCTCCAAATACACCCGGTACGAGGAGTGGAATTGCTCCACAGATTTGGTGACAAAAATTGTCATTTTTGTGAATCGTACAAACATGGAATGAAAATAAAGGCCAACAATGTAATTATTCATTTTAACTTTGAAATCAAGCATTCATTTATTAGCATGCCATAATGACTGTTTCAGCATCATAACTGATCCAGCTTTATTAACCAAAATCTAATTTAGATGCCATAATATCCATCCTTGCGTCGATAGGTTCTCTTAATAACTTTGCAGTAGTTATGTTTACAGTCAGTTATCATACGCTCAGAGAGTGAATTTTACCACGTGTGCTATAACGGCAGTTGTTTTCCTCTTGCAATCACAACATATTTGCCACTCCTGCGCTATTTAAGCGCACTGCGCTTTTGCGCTCTTTTTGAGTGATGCTGCGCTAATTTGATGCATAGGCTAAAAAAATGATAAAAGTGATATCTCTAACATATATTGTTGTACACGATTGCAATGATGTTGTACGATGTTCTACTTCATTTATTCATTTGGTGGCTGGGGTATATGCTAACTAATGTTTTAAGTTTCCAAGTCTTTGTCTACAGTATTGTTGTGTTTAATAGCAGTGAGTTTATTTTGCAAGCGAAATAACTTATATTTCAACTGTAAACAAGTCAGCATTATTGTTTCTACTGAATTCTCCGTCTGTTCTTGTGTATGGATGGCAAACTTGGTAACTTGGCAAATTGTAATATGGCCTACTGTGTATCTAATTCGGCAGCTATAATGTGATTTAGTGTAACAACATACTGAAAAGCATGCTAACGATCCCTTGAAACTTCTTCCATGCGAATTTCTTTCCAAATGTTTTCGATGAACAGATAAATGAGTAATGGTCGGCATTGGATAGTTTTTTTTGAAGCCTTCAAGTAGTCCCCGAGCTGTCCGTATCAAGGAAGCATTATAAGATAGAGAGGTGACTATGGACTTCTCAATGGAATCCCGCCTGAAGCCAATTCACAAGGTAGAGAAACTTTTCCAAAGTGAAAGTACTCTGATCCACACTCTTCACATGAATTTGATTTCATTGTGCAGCTAAATGTCTCTTGCGGTTTTTGAGACCAGAGGTCATCACGGAATCGCAAGAAAACGAGCTCAATTCCCTGGATGATGAAAAGAAATATAATCAGCTGTCCGAGGATTAGCTTGTAGCTGGCAGCCCGAACGAGTTTCTGCAAAGCCGAAAATGAGATTTTCACAGAATGATGCACTTCCTATGACTACTACGAATCTGCACGTCTGCCGAGTTCTACCTGGTTCCTCTTCTTGCTAGACGCAATAAAAGAAAAACACATCCAATGGAACGCAGATTGTAGTATTTGGCTAGAATTAAATTTTCTATGTTTTCGCTTACTGAGCTAAGAGTACTTAGTCTAGAGACATAGTTTTTGAGGTGGAATGCCTTCTGGGGGCAATTCTTCAGTCACTGATCATGCGTTATGACTAGTGACAAGTAACAAGTGATTTCAATTCTTCGACATGATCAGTTGACAAGTTTACTTTGATCAGTAAATTTTGACCAGTGACCAGTGGTATGACAAGTGATTGAATTCTTTGACTTGATCAGTAATAAGCTTTTACTTGTCATAATCACGCATTTATGAAGGAAGAATTTTTACCTATCATGCTTGCATTATCAGTATCAGTAGAAGTAGAAGACATTCATTTAAAAAATGAATGATGTATCAATGATATTTGCAATAATATGAAATGCAAATTCAAGAATTTATCTTGCTTACACAGTTTTCTGAAAGTGAAGTTTGGAATATAAAGTAGTTTATGTGAGAATTTTGGGTGGGCCCTTCGAGAATTTCACTGCGAAACAGACGCGGACAGTCTTGCGTAGCGTATGATACTCAACATTTATTGTTTCTGTTATAATGTATAATTTATGAGAAAACTTCAGTCTCTTATGAAATGTGAGCAGCATACTTCAATTGAAGACATGTATTTATTGAACACGTAGGGATATACATGTTAATAGAACACATATGCAAAAGTCCTTTTACCAAAAATTTTTGTAAATGAATCTTCTGTATTTCATGATAGGTAAATAAATATTCGATTAAAAGATGCTGCTATAGATTCGCTCGTAAGTGGTAGAAAACAGGCAACGTCTAAGAAACATTGCAAGCTGCTATATTTAGAACTTTTTGCATGTTTCAGTCATGTTTTTCTACACACAATTGGATAAATATTAGCGTAATTGATATTTTCTCATTGGTACTTGCTGTGTGAGTGTGTAGCACTCTACATGTACATGCACCCAACAGCTCCTTGCTAATGCAGTGACCTTTGAGCAAAGAAATTTCATGAGTCTGGATCACAGCTGGATTGACATAGGTTAGGGAGACCGAGACTTAAATAAATACGAAAAAAAATTCGTTGATTGGTTCGAGAAGTATACACAGCATGTACACAAAAAAGGCCAGGGACTCATTCTGTTGACAGATGTGGTCAAATGTAGTTTGAAAGGTAACGTGGATGAGTATAACTGAATTTATTAGAAGACGCAATTCACTTCAGCAAAAGTTGCTAAATGATCACGGTGTTACGTTTTACGGTGCAATCTCAATTTTTGATCTTTTACAAGCTCGTTTTCTCATATAATCGTTTAAATGAGGCCAATTATTTTGAAATGATCAATAACATTATTGTTCCCATTGTAAGAATCGTACAATTTGGATGTTGTTTGAATGCAAGACAGTGCGCCATCACTCTCCAGTCAAAGTTGGATTGTTAGAATGGGCGAGTTAAGTGGACTGACATCGAGGTTGCAAGGCCTTATCCCTTGTGATTTTTTCTAGGTATTCTTACCAATGTCATTTTATGGCTATTCATAAACGTTGTGTCCGGTAAATATTGGTCATCTATTCCCACTGTCAAGTCCCGCCAATTCTGTATGCATGCTATTCAATGCATTCACTCGTGTTTCTTAGTATGGCGTTTGGCCTAGTCAAATTTGCCAAACGATTCCCCGCAGCTTCGAAATTTCTGCAGCAGTCACTTGTTACTGATCATAAACCGAATAATTGCCCCAGGTCATACATATCCTATGTTGCATGTGTTGTTATCATGTTCTTGATCGGCAATGTATGCGAGAATGTGGTCCAATGTGAATTAAATTGCCGACATTAGGAGACTTGCTAAATATGAATGTGTTTGGCTTCATAGACAGGGGTGCATGAACATGATAGGAAATGACTCCTCCATGTCAAAAATTGTGACTTTGGGCTTAGTAGGGATACTTTTCGCTTAATCAGAGAAAACATTAAAAATTTCATTTTAGCCAAAAGCTGCTGTCTGCATTCCATTAGATTAACAGGTGTTTTTCTTTGATCCTGTCTCACAAGAAGAGGAACCAGGTAGAACTCGGCAGACGTGCAGATTCGTAGTAGCCTAGCCATAGGGTACATCATTCTGTAAAGGTATCACTTTCGGGCCTGTTCCCTGCAGGAACTCGTTCTGGCTGCTGGACTATTATCACTGTAGACAAATCTAGGAGGTATTTAAAAATTCTCAGTGTATACCAGACGGCTAGATTTTACTGCAAAGTTAGAAAATTCTAAAGGTTGACGGAAAGATTTGTCCAGTATCTTCCGCCAGACAATCGACTTCTTTGTGCGATGATATTTTTGGATCCAAAAAAACAGAATACTGACGAGTTCAGTGTCAAATGGCGTAAGCTGATGACGGATCAAAAGCAGTCTGATGATACATGCACTGATGTTCACGGACATTGGATGGTGTCAAACAAGGAGCATCATCCACTTCTGTCGAAATTCGGAGATGTCTGACGTTACTGCACAGCAATGCTTACAGTGAGAGAAATTGAATGATTGATTGTGTGAGAAGTATGGAAGTACGTGGTGTGATCCAAAATGTCCCGGACTAACCTACTTGCAGATAACCTGTGATAACGAATACTACTTCAGATGTAAATTTAGGTCTTTAAGGCATGAGAAATATGGTTGCCGAAATTTTTCCGGTCAGTTTTCTATTTTTTCAAAATTTTCAAACATTTTTGTCTGAATTTCAAGATTTTCCTATAAATTCTAGCGATTTAGAATTAATATATTTAGATTAACTTGACAGTTAAGCTATCACTAATAACCTGACTAATAATTAACGGAAAAACAAATGTTTTGTTCCAGAAAACAGTTTACTTTTCAATGTATGAGCCGTTAGCATTCGTCACTTTTTGCCAACGAAGTCTCAATTCACAAAAAGCTTTATGAAAAAATTCCGGTGTCAAAGAATCAAAAAACTCAGTAACTGCATCCCGCAGTTCAACTGGCGATTCAAAATGGTGTCCACGAAGATGCTTTTTGAGGAATCTAAACAGATAGAAGTCACTTGGGGCCAAGTCAGGTGAATAAGGAGGATGGCTCAATAGTTGAAATCCGTTTCTCGTTAAGGCATTGGTTGTCTCCTGCGAGGTGTGAATCGGAGCATTGTCATGAAGCAAGTAGAGGGGAATGTTTCGTGGCTTTCTTATTTTCTTCCTCGCTTCAGATAACAGATTGGAATAATATTCGCTATTGATTCTTACTCCTTTATCCGCAAAGTCAACCAGTTGGATTCCCGAAGCGTTCCAAAAGACCGTCAGCATCAACGACCGGCGATGTGATGTTCCGGATCGCATTTTCAAAGGGGCAGACTCGCCTGATTTTCGCCACTCTGCAGATTCTCGCTTACTTTGAGGCAGATACAAACTTAAAAGGTGTTTCATCCTCTGTAAGGATGCAGTTCAGAAACTGATCTCCGTGCATTTCGAGGAGATCCAAATTTGACTGTGCCGCCAGAAGTCTGTTCTCCTTCATTTCAGGTGACAGAAACTTCGGTACGAAACGTGATGCCAGTTTGCGATATCCAAGTCTTTCGATGATGTCATGACAGGAGTGATAACTGATTCGCAACTCTCTTGACAACTCACGGATGGTTATCCTTCTGTGTGCTGTAATCACTTCATCGCACTGACTCGATTTCTCTTCCGGAATCTCCTGCGGCCGACCAACAGTTGAAAAATCTTGCTCCACAGATTGTCTTCCGCGTTTAAATTCGCTTATCCAGAAATAAGCAGTAGTTCTCGATGGAGCTTTGCTTCCATATGCCAGGCTTAATTCCTTTAGAATGTCACCATTAGCGAAGCCGCGGATCAGGAGGTGTGTGACTGCTACCGGAAGGCTTGCGCAAGGTCACGATTGGTGCGAGAAGCCAGATGACTGTCACCGTTTCCTTCCTTTTCCCATCTCCATGGAGATGAAAATTGATTTTGGTGTTAGCGCTCAAGAAGAATGCCCGTAGTTTATAGACTACTCCTTCGAGTTGAGAGTTCAGTGCAGTGCAACGTCTAAGCCATGGATTCACCCGCCTGGAACTATTTTACGAAAGACGATACTGGCTTGAAGGCCATCTGCAATATTTGCAAAGCTTCTATCGGCTGCAAAGGATCATCGACTAGCGGTTTGCTAAGACATTTGAAGAACATTCATCGTGAGCTTGTGCCCCAGAAACACAAAGCTGATGAAGACATGGCTGATCAACCGTCACAGAGGAAGAAAGTGAAGCAACAAACTCTAGATCGAGCTTTCATGTCTGCTAAGCGATCATCACTAGCAGAAATACTGGCAAGACTAGCAGCAGAGGACGGCATTTCAATACGCGCAATCACAAGGAGTATGAGGTACATGTAGGCCTAGGTGTAATATAATTGATTACATGTATATCAAACACAACTGGTTCATAACTCAATAGGCCTACTAACTACTTTCGTAACTTTGTACCGGTACCGTACAAGAATTGCCGCAGAATTTCTACCAAAATTAGAAATAATTCTATCAGTAAGCAACTGTGGCAGTTAGCAATTTTGACAATACAGCTTTCCCAGGCATTAATCGTGATTAAAAAAGCTTTCTTGATTAATTGCATCTCAAATGTACGGTACCGTAATCAAAGTGTCTCTAAATGCTATTACCTTTCCAATACAACTCGAAAATAGCCACCAGTAAAATAAATTGGTAAATACAAACCCTTCCAATGCACCTAGAAAATAGTCGAGCTAGCAAAATTGCCAACAACATGGCACTTTTTGGGAATTTCGGTTTGTCCCGGGAAAAATCCCGGGATTCGAAGAAGCTTTGTCCCGAATTCCCGGGATCTGAAATTGTCCCGGGAATTCCAAACACTAGTAATCACATGAAATAAATTTCTTGCTGTATATTTCGGTCATCAATATTACTTCTACGAGTAACAAGTAGCTTGTTAGAATCTAATCAAAAGCAAAACAAATTGAAAAAAAACTGTTCAACTCTACGTAGGACTAGACTAGCATCGCAAAGCTTTTTGCATGGAACATTCAGGACCTGCTTTACCTTTTATTTGGTGCACTTTACTATTATTAAGTTTCCTTTAACTAAATATGTACTTTTAGTACATGGAAAACGTGGATTTTATATGAATTTAAAAGAAATAATCGGCTAACTTCCAGCGATTAATCGGTAATCGGGCGATTATCAAAATCAGTAATTGGTACACCCTTATTGGTAATATACCAAAACAACATACTCAACAGACAAGATAGGATTCATGCATGTATTCAAGTTGTACAAGTACAATATACAGAACATGACTGACAGTATAGTCGTGATAGTCATTTATGCTTCGAATATAAAATGTTTAATATTTCAACGAATTAGCATTCTGTGGTTTTGAGCTGGCGCAATGAAATGTGGCTAACATGAAGGCTCTATGCTTCATCAATATGATATCGGAAATGCAGCGCAATATTTTCGATTATGACTTAGCATAATCACTTTCCTTAACACCAGTGGTTAAGTGCTTGACCTAGGGACCGTTCAGTCCAGCGGTCGAGCCCCGAAAGTGTCAATGGAAATCGGCAGGAAAGGCAGTCGAACTAAATGATCACTGCGCTCCATTTAAAGTCTGATTATGTCTGCAACTTCTTCTTACAATAAACCCAGACTACTATGTTGATTGAGAGACCCCAGAGGTCGAGTTCTCCGCGTGCCCGGTTCTATTATAAAGTTTGAAGGAAGAGTTTCTTCGGATGCTATGTAGTTTTATTCGGTGCGACGTTTCGCCTTGACGGCTTAATCATGCACGAATGAGTATCTTGGAGTGTATAGTGTGGCAAACTTTTAACACAGCTCACATAAATCGATGTAAAAATCAATGGAAAGTTCCATAGAAGTAATACTGTATGCAATGAAGATGCTTACTGCACTGTACACTCCAAGTTAGCCATTCGTGCATGATTAAGCCATCAAGGCGAAACGTCGCACCGATTAAAACTACATAGTATCCGAAGACGTTCTTCCTTCAAACTTAAATATGTTGATGCTGAGAAGCACCTTCAGCAGCTCTGACCACTGTTTGATTACCGCAACGTCCACGACCCTTGAGACTGCTTCTCTAAAACCTCCCAAAAGGCGTCTTTGGCGCTTCAACCAATCATCCTGGGATGATCTTGGAGATTTCCATGGAACGATGTGTTCAATTAAATCGACAGCTGTGAGTTGGATGACATTTGTTCTGGTTTCTGATGTAATTATTTATGGCATGTCTGCGTGCATGCCTTCTTCCTCATCAGCTGGTAAACCAGCATCTCCGAAATTGTTCAACCAGAGGTGTGCAGCAGGAATAGCTGAGAAAAATTGCCATTTTCAATTCTTCAAGCGTTTCCCACTGCTGAGAATCACACCTCCAATCGATTCGCTCGCAAATTTGTCAAACAGTAATTGAGAGTGCGAAGTCGAAGCAAGTAGAGCACGTTCATGCGAAGCCAGTTGCCTTCCCAACTGGCATACACGCGTTCTGGTCTTTATCTAAGGCAGATTGTTTAACTTCTGTGGTTGCAGTTTTCTTGCCTTGCGATTGCCTTGAGGACTATCCGCTGCATCAGCGATTGACAAGCCTCACTTTTCTGTTAGTTTTTTCGCTGATAATTCTACTCCTCTGTCATCCAACTAGGCACCTCCACAGCCGGTTGCTACTGATGCTCAGATGCCAATCTTAGAATCCGCGAGAGAAAAGTTTGAGGGTGTTAAGGAAGTTGAACTCTTCGAAGAGTACTGAACCGATGACATTTCAGCGACTATGCTGAAGAATTGTTGTCCGGAGTTGGCTCCAGCACTCACTCGACTCTTTAGCTATCCGTGGAAGAAGGTAGATGCCCTTCTTCTTGGAAAATTGCCCACGTGGGCTTCTAGTCAGGGTTTGGACGAGGATAGAGCGACATGGAACTCATTTATTGAGTTGGACTCAGAGAATTTCATCTTGTGATCGCTCCAACCGAGTCATGTTCAATGAAGGCAAGACTCAATCAATTCGTTTCTCCATAAGCGTGATCAAGACAGTAGCACCATCGCCATGGCAGGTCACACCCTTTCAGTGGATAACAGGATTTCTTTGCCTGCTGTGACGCTATCTGACTCATTAGGTTGGTCAGTCTACATCCGCCAAGTTGGCCGACGAACTTCCCAACTTCTTGGAGTATTATTCCGACCCCTTGTCTACTGCAGTCCTCAGCAGCTGCTCATGATTTATAGGGCTCAGGTTCGTCCTGTAATGGAGTTTTACCCACACGGTTGGTCATAAAGTCCTCAGAGCAGTATAGATATACGTGAATGTATTCAGCGCATGTCAGTTCGTCTGGTAGATGATGTTGGTCTCACTTCAAATTTGACATCACCCGGACAGCGTAGAGAAGTCTCCCGTCTTTCCCTCTTCCATCGCTATTATCACGGTCTTTGTTCTGATGAGCTTGATTCGTTTACTCCACGTCCTCGTTCTTCTGCCAGATACGTAAGAGGCAGTGACTGCACAAATCCATGCCTTGTTGGTTATCCTCATTTTTCGAACTGAACATTTTAAGAGACCATTCTTTCATAGAACAGCAAGGTTGTGGAACAATATACCTTTGGAGGCATTGTCAGCTTCTGTTAGTGTTGAAACATTCAAGGGGCTGTATGGGGAGTTGATAATTTGAAGTTGAAGGGTCTTTTGTCTTATGTGCTTATGTCATCTTGGTTTTTTATTGCATCGTCTTCTTTGTTGTTTCCATTTTCACCCGTGCAAGTTATGCACTTATCAGTTTACTTTGTTCGTACATTTTACATTTCCATGTCTGTCTATTGACCTTTTTAACCACCTTATTTTCAGTGTTTCTGCTATTAGCGTATTTAGTTTTTAGTTATACAGGTTTGAGATATAGGCCTGTATCTTTTACCATGCTATTAAGTACAATTGCTTAGTTTAATCATTATCTAGTTGCATATTTTTTATCATCTCCACTCCTCTTCTACGATTATGTACTTCTTTGTCTTTGATCCTCTCCTGAGGGACACCTCTGGTGTATAGGTTCGTCCTCTTCCCTCAAGCTTTGATCAAGTTTTTTTAAACCGTCCAAAAATCCAGTCTGGGGGTTTGACGTTAAACCATTATCACTTACTATAATTGATCGAGTATACCATATGTACAACAGCTCGTCAACTCGTAACATATTGGTATGTCTTTGACGTGTGTTTGATCGTGGTAATGACCTCCAGTATATAAGCCAAGGTATTTTTCCGATCCATCCCTATCGATTGGTACATGACTCATTTAAGTCAGACCATAAGATAAGATAAGAAGAGGAGCGCGCATTTGACGTGGTTTGAGTTGTACTGTCCATGGTACACATTTTGTATAAACTACGTTATAGATTATTATCGTTATCTGCCATTTTTGCTGCTAATTTCAGAATCAGTGTGTGGTGAAGTAAGGCGTACTATTGCAAGGGAATGTTTCTAGGCTTCGAAGCAGTTTATATCCTCATCAATGTCCATCACAATCATTCTCTTTTGTAGAAAATGCCAGGTGTGAGTGGTGGACACCGTGGTGTTTCAGAGTACGATCGCAACTTCAAATGGACGGATGAAAATGAGAGAGGACTTCCATTCGCTGGGAAGCAGTCGTCGAAAATGATGAGATCCAATGAACCTCCCCTTCAACATAAACGTCGCATCAACCCCTACAAAGATAATCGAATAATGGATGAAAACGCGAGCATTCATTCTCATGAAAACAATATCCGATCTGAGATTCTCTTGGGTGGAAAGAAAAATCTTAAGTTTGGTCCTAGTATTGCACATGTAGTGAAATCTAAGACGCTACAAACTCATCATCGAGATGAAAACTTGCCTCCTAATCGGAATGGTCTGCAATTAGTAAGAGATACTCGTCCAGATGTAATTATAAATTCAGCATCCCCCGATGATTTGCGATTACCACGTGAGGCATCGCGAGATGCATTGGCTCCTCAACAATCAACTCCTTTAGAAGACATGCGATTACCACGTGAGGCATCTCGGGATGTGGAAATAAATGTCACACAACCTCGACGGTCTGATAGCCCTCCGCATCGGAATAAAAAGTTAGAACAGCGCAAAAAGAGTAGAAGATTAGACAAGGGTCGGAAAAAAGAAAATGTGCACTTTGAGTCGGATAATAAACAATCTCAGAATTTACCTGATAATTATGCCCAGCAACACAAATTAGGTCTGAAACATGCGTCACGGGAGACGAAAGCCAACCACTTGACGGAATATGGTAGGCAATTTGAATGGCGCCCCACTGATCATCAATCTCCTTTACTCAAGGCTGAAGATATTATTTTCCGATCTCATCTCGACATGCCCAAGGACGTAAAAGTATCGGATACTACAGAATATCGGCGTCAATTCAAACCCTTCCGTTATGAACCCACACCCAAACCTGTGCATTCAGAACAAGCAGAGAATAAGGTGAGTTTCATATAGTTTTCTTGTACCTACTAGCGTTATGTTTGAGTTGGGCTTAGTCATATTGGATTCTGAACCACTAACCACCGAAGTTTGAACGAGATGTGACTGAGTTGAATCGAATCTGACTATAATCGAGTCATTTTAGTAGAATAAGCTTATATCGGTCCTGACTTCTGAGCCCTGACTCGGGTTCGTGTTTTTTTAAATGCTTTAAAGCAAATGAACATGACATTTTTGTGTTGTTTTTGTTATTATTGTTTATCAACATTGTTATCATTTTATGACGCTTTTAAAATGTCCAACCGATTGAATGAGTTGTCAACGTCATGGGTAGTTTTATTAGACATAAAATTAGAACCCTGAGCTGCAATTTCTGATGCACAGAAACTAAATATGTCACATCAACGAGCTATATTTATTTTCATAGGATTTAGCATCTCATGGGTCGGTCTTCACGCATCGAATTACATTTTTTCTGCTTCGCTTTTGTTGTCATGCTGGCGTCTCTCAAAGAAAGTTTTCTAAAAATGTAAGGAATGCCGATTGCCATCCCTTTCCGCAACCACACTTAAACAAACAAAAATTACAGTTATCCCGATTCCATTGTATTGCCCAAAGCTTCTAGCAGTTGTATCTGGCGTTGTTAGACTCATACCTTGTACTGACGTAGGATGTCCATCTCGATCTCTATAGATGTCAGCTGTCCTTGGCATAAAAAATCGGGAAACTAGGCTATTATACTTGGACTATTCAAGTCGATGATTTCATCCATATCACCGGTTTATTGCAGATTGAAATGCGTCAACATTTCAACAAACGATTATTGATTGACAGGGAAGAATGAATACCTCATCAGTTTGCCTAATGAAATCTGACCCGATTCGTTCTTCTACTAGCATAGCAAGTTCCATCGTTGTTCATTAGTACACTGGCACGAGTGAGCAACGCTCGCGTGAGTTCAGGAGTCTATGACTAATGAATATCAATATCAAAATAGAAATTTGATTTGCCGAAACTAGTATAGCACAACTTAAGTGCATTCTCTCCCCATGAAATGATCCCAAAAACCGATAAAACACAACAGTTGATATTAAAATAATTATGATATACAAGCTTCCTTGATTAGTTTTTATAATAGAAAGGTAGATCAAATGTCTTTAGAATCCACTAATGAGAAATTCTCAAAAAATAAAAAACATGACAGATTTTAAATGAAAAACATGTTCTAACACAATGTTTTAAAGCATTGTTTTTTTCAAACAAGCAATGATTTTTGGAGCCTTAGTCCTGACCTAAAGAAACTATTGATTTTTTGGCATAAATTTATTGATGATATCTCAACAAGATGAGGTCAATGCCGGTAGAAGATTCTGGCTTCACAATCCGAAATGTTCATTGGTTTATTTAAAGCTTACTTCATTCTTGATTACACAAAAACGGAATTGATGTGCAGTTGGTGAAAACAAGTTCTTTTGTCATCATAAAAAAATCCAGTGAGGTATTTGAAATGAAAATATCAAGATGACACCAAATTAAGCAACTGATACCAATATGATATGGCGATCTTCTTAATAAATGTAATCATAATCAAAGTTGATAGCAGTTCCACATGAAAATTGTCAAGGACTGTTTGTAAAAGCCATTTTCATTCATTCATTTGTCTTAATTGCCTGTTGCAAGTCGCCACAATCTTGCGAATGAAAAGTATGGTGATAATGGATCCATAATTTTATAATGCACAACAATGAAATAGTTTTACTTTTCGTCTATTGCGGACTTAAAAATTACAAACTTTATTGACACGTTCCTGTGAGATTGTGATAAATATCAGTAGCTTCTAAGATAATTATGGTATTTTGAAATTTTCATTTTAAAGATGCTACCCTGCTTGGCTTTTAACCGATAATTTGATTTAATAGCATAGGCGGCCAACTTACACCATGCCAACAGTATACTTTTTAGCTTTTGATTATGCCTATATTAAACTTCTGTAGTTGGACGTATTTCTCAAATCTGACGCTTGTTCAAAGTCACTCCCATTTTGCGGTATTGAAAATGACAGTTGTGTTGATTACGAACTGTTAACAATCACGGTGTTCAATACGGGACATTCTATACGTTTTCATTATTCTAGTTTGCACATAAAAATGTAGTCTCCGTGTGACCGCATACAGATCGTGTTATTAGTCAGATTTCGGATGTGTTTCAGATACTGCTAGTGCTCGCAATTTGTTTTGATCAGAAAGTCGGAAATTATTTCACACTGAATTTCCGCAGTTTGCCACATTAATTCATGTATATTTAATGAGACACTTATACACGTGTCTCTTTTCTGACATCATTTACAAGCCCTGTGCAGTGTGCATCTTGCTCCTCTTTTGTTTTAGTTTTCAAGTAATTAATGTACAAGATTTTCATACTAAACCAATGAATATGAAAATCTGCGTGTATGTAAGTTTGAATTTCATTTGACAGGTGACAAATGCTGTTGATAAGGCTTTGGCTCCTCCTGAGCCCATGCCAGTCCCCCGTGTAGTTGTTGAAGGTCAAACATTTTCTCCTGGTGAAGTGCTGAATCCACAACGCATGTCATTTCCACTGGGAAGACAACGAAATTATTTATCCGAATATAACGCCAATTTCCGTAGTTTTGCTAATGCAAGTTCTCCGGCTCCTGCTCATTTACTCTCCGGTGATTCCACAGTTCAGCAAGGTGGAGAAATAGCGAAGCTCTGGTTTGAAGTGAGTTTACTTGAATTATGGTTATAGCGGATGAATATCTCTCATAATGATCTCCACAGGAAATCATGGATTTACGGCGGCGTGCAGAAGAGTATAAGCTACGTGCCCGCGGAACGCATTTCGCTCGAGACCATGCGGCACAGATTCTGGGTAGGCCCTCTACCACTTCACCTAAACGTCAAAATGTAGTCAAAGTTGGAGTTTCGACAGAAGAAGTGGTGGATAGAGAATTGACTCCGCGGAACGATGCAGATGAGGACAAAATGAAAGCGCCCGTTCATCGTCCTATTGGTAGACATCACTTGGCTCGAACTACTCCATGCAAAGGTAAAACATCGACCGAGTTTTCGTATACTATAATATTTTTTATTCTCATAATTCTCATGTCGCAAGGAGATTTCAGGAGAACAGAGGGTCACTCGAATTGATCGTAGGGTGCAACTTTCTGGATATGTAGTAAATAAGAGACTAGTCACCGTATTGCTTCTTACGAGTTATTTGTTGCATGGATAAGCGATACGCAAGTGAATGGGCCCAGTCCACGGAATTCTAGAGGCCCATTCACAAACAATAAATATCGATGAAATTGACTATTTTGGCCCCATGTTGATATTATTCTGTGCTTAAAAAATTATTTAAATAAATGCATGCCATATCTCTATCTCGGTGATGTCATTGATGCTGGCGGGGGAGCAAGTGCAGCAGTCAGAGCGAGGATCCGGTTGGTGCCGGTTTCGTGAAATGGCTCCCTTTTTGACATCTAGAGCAACTGCACTTTCAATGAAGGCTGTCATCTATAAGTAATGTGTGCGCAGCAGCATGTTGTACGGCAGCGAGACTTGGGCCATGTCATCAGTGCTTGAGGTGTCTTGAAGTGAATGAAATGTGGATGGTCCGTTGAATGTGCGGAGTCTCCTCTCGCGACCACATTTCCAATGAAGAGCTCAGAAGAAGAATGTGCCTTGAGCCTATCGGTGAATCTATAAGAAGATGTCGACTAAGATGATATGGACATGTGGAGAGGAAAGGCGAATGTCAGTGGGTGAAGCGCGTGCGGAAATTGCAAGTGGATGTTCGCCGACCTATTGGACGTCCAAAAAATCATGGAGCGATAACATCAAAGAATACCTTCGAGCGCTCGGGCTCCGTGTGGAAGATCCAAACGACCAAGCGAAGTGGAGAGCTGTCATACAAGCGAACGGTCGTGCCCAACATGGACGGAACAGTCGACGTTAAATGGTATAAGTAAGTATGCCGCACACGTACATCGAACGCATAGTTAGACATTAAGTAATATAATTTACAGATATAATGGGGCGTCAGTTAGTCAGAGCTGTAAAGCAAGAGTAGCCGTTGTAGCCGTGATAGCAGCTGTAAGGCAAGAGACAATGCATTCCGAAGTCTCAAATACTGGTACTGAACATTAGAACTCCATAGACATAAGAAACAATCCGAAAACGGCGATACACGATACATTCTTTAGGCAAACATAGACGATCAGTCAAGATAAAATGGGGAACCCGTCAAGTGTTCATAATGTGACTGTTAAGAATGTTAATCCTCTGGCGATCAAGGCGTGCACAGCACGGCATGTATTAGTTGCTCAAAGTCACCTCGATTTGAGAGACATCATTAGGGCATGATTAAATTGTACGTGCAGATCACGTCAAGGTGACTTCCGACGATGAATTTCACTTCGGTCGCGAAATGGTTAAAGTGACCGTGAAAGCATAAAGTAATCCTCAATGTTAATTGTCGCATTGTGAAAGAACTCTTAGAGACTAGTACCTGTTTTGTATGCGACTGTCTCGAACTTTTAGTTGATGCACTGTCGCCACTCGCTATGAATATGAGTTGTTCTGAAGATGTTCAATTTTGACGTTGCATCTCAATATAAAAATACAATTTGATATACGTATCAGAACAACTTAATGGCCACGCCTGATGTCTATCGTGGAACACATCAAGAGTTTCTAAAGCATAGCGAACATTGGAATAAGAGACAATGTAACTAAATGTACCTCAAGGCATGTGCACTGTAAACTTAGTCATTGACAATGCTGGTAAAATTAATAAGGAAATCTAAAACAATTAATTATTTCGGGTCTGTACTTACTTCACTTTCTTACTTTACTTTATGGCGGCAAATTCATTGCTGAACTTCAACCGACCCGTTGGAGATTGCACGCCACAACTTGTGATCGCACGTCATTTCAGATACTGTAATGTTATTGATGCATTGGGTTCTCCAGTTCCGCAGGTATACCGTCAAGACCAGCCGACTTGCCACATTTTAGCTTCTTGATAGCGTTCCTTTTCCATTGAGGGCGGAAGAACTTGATCTTGCTGTTTGTTCCTTGGACTTGCTCGAAAGAGCTGTTCGCCGCATTCTTGTCATCGCTTTAGGACTTGCTTTGGTTCCCTAAACTGAGTGCTGCTCCTGTAGCATTATTGATTATGTTTTGCTTCATGTGGTTCTTTCATGAGCTAGTGTGGAAATCTTCTGGAAAAGTGGTTTTACCTTGTGCATTTTGTCAAATTCGTCAATTTCAGTACTATGTTGTTCTGACCAAGCCATAGAGTAGGGATATATAGATAGAGTGTCGACTCAAAAAAATATCTGTATACAGTGAAAATTTTTGTTTCAAAAGATTCAGTTTTTTGCGGAGATTACGTTCCCATCTCCAAAACATTATTTGAGCAGTTTTAAAAAATTCAAAATTTTGCAAATTAATATACTACCGAGATGACGCCACCATATAAGTAGTATGAAGCAAGTTGGATGTCAAAAGGAATGAATATTTGCTAACAAGCATCTCAACTATGCGGAAATTAGGCTAATTTGCAAAGGAATTTCATCAGCCGCATTCTAATGGAAGTCTTCATGAAAAAGTCGTGATCTGATTTTGCTTTCTTGGCTGAAATTTCAAGTTTTTAATTCAATTTTGACCGGCATAATTTCATGATTCACTAAATTCATGTTTCATTTCTTGAATCTGAATAGTGATTTACATCTTTCAAAGTTGATTGAAATAATTGTCCTTGATTCCTTTATTTTGCTCTACCAGTGGCAGGATGCTTATGATATGATCTCGCTTAAGAAGATTCTCTAGAGGTTCAGCATGAAAGCAATAGCGTCATCGAGTTGCTAATTTAACAAACATTACGTATCCAAGGCTGTCATGACACGGACGATCTGTAAAATAATGTCATTTCCTCCTGCATTTCTATCATGATCAATCAATTCCTTTGTTTCTTCAAAACTGCAAAAATTTAATAATAATAATAAAGCGTCTTTATTCAGAAAGATTGAAAATCAAACATAGCACAAGTGAATAGTAGAAAATAGAAAGTAGAAAATTTACATTTGGACATACATTTGAAAGCATTTTTTGGCATAGAGTTTGTTATACAATACAGTGCAATCTGGAATAAATGAACAGGCTCTCCGTTTAGACTTCAGTATTGGTACCCGCAAATGACCAGAAAAAGTCAATCTCTGAGGACTGAGGTAATTCAGGACACTGTCAGTACATAAAAGTGCTTTGAATTCCTTCAATGCTCTTGACTCACGTCGATCGGACAATGGAATGAAATGCGAGCAAGTACAATCCTTTCCACAGATAATTCTATGAGAACGCTTCCGGATAGCTTCTATCTTTAGGCTTTCTTTCTTCCTTATGCCAACAAAAAGGGGCGAATTATACTCCAAGATACTCAAAATGTAGACTTTATACACAGTAATCAGATCTTCTTTAGATAACACAGTTTTGAGGACTCTCAGGACATTCACTCTACAAGCCGTGAGCTTACAGGTGCGCTCTATGTGCTGATCCCATCTCAGATTGTCTTGAAACAACACTCCTAAAATTCGTAGCGTGTTACATAGCAATGAGTCAGATGAAACAGTAGGTCGAAAGTTAGAACAAGAGAATAACATGCACTTTGTCTTAGATTGATTAATTAAGAGTCCACGTGAACTACACCAATTTATCATATTAGACATCTCAAGATGAATCAAATGGTCTACAGAATCGTTATTACAATAAGGCACTAGCACAATGATGTCTTCAGCGTACTTGATCATGCTTGCTGACGTCGAAAAAAGGTCGCAAAGAGCTTAGTTGTACATTAAACAGATAGGGGCCTAAAATTGAGCCCTGCGGCACTCCAGAAGACACGTTTACAATGGAGCTATAAATATGACTATTTAAACATGCACGCTGACATCTGTCCTGAAGATAATCACAAATCCAGTGAACAAACTTTTTTGGGAAGCTGAATTGAATCTAAGTATCTATTATAGAATCATGGGAAAGTCGATCGAAAGCCTTGCTCATATCAAAGGAAATCAAAAGAACACCTGACGTTTCAGGCAAGTCCAAGTTAGAAATTACAAACTCATGAATATAAATTTGAGCGTGGAGCGTTGATGAGGCTGTCCTGAAACCAAACTGATTGCAACCGTAACATTGAAGAAGGCGTTCCTTCATGTGTTTCAAAATTGATTTTTCCAGAATCTTGCTCATTACCGGAAGAAGCGAGATTGGCCTCAAATCACTTAAAGACGGATTCTTCGTTTTCGGCACAAGTGCAATGTTTGCAATTTTCCACTGTCTCGGAACACAACCAGTTTGAATTGATACATTGATCAAATGCGATAATGGACCAGAAAACTCAAGGGCACATTCTGATAGGAGGCGGGGAGATAAATCATCACTGCCACTCGATATACTTTTCTTCAAATTTTGTAAGTAGGAAAGAACGATGTCAGTATCTACAAATGGTGACCAAGCGACAGATAGTGAAGTTGTTCTGCTTCGAAGCTATGACCAATCTGGACTAGGAACAAAAATACTCGCAAAATGGTTGTTGATCTCATTTGCTGCTTCAGTCAATGTATCGAATTTCTCCGTAATAGATCGCAAATTATTTTCATCTTTTCCAGTCGATTTCCCTAACGTGTTATTGACGATATTCCAGATCCCATTTTTTGAATTTCTCAATTTGAATGACCAAATTTGCTTCGCATTGCATATCTCAAATTCGACTTTTTGTTTATAGTGATGATATAGATCAAAATTTCGCGAACGATAAGCATTGTGTTTTAAATTAATAAGATGTTTAAGAATCGGCGTAACCCAGGGTTTATCGTTTGAAGTCATTTCCACATATGTAACGGGAATTTCTTTCATCGCACTTGAAATAACGCTATAAAACGTGTCACACTTGGTTTGAAGATCGCTATCAGATTTGTACAAAGTTTCCCATTTAAACGAGTGCAACTTCGTTTTGAAAGCTTCAACATGGCTGCCTCGAAGATCCATTACTTTTCGGAATTGAACAGAGTCATGCGGAGCATCGATGGAAGGCTTAAGGAAAACACTCATATGGTCAGTATTACCGATATTCGAACTTACATTTGCAGAATGATAACTAGCTAGCAACGAGCAGTCGAGAAAAATTGTGTTCAGTACCGATAGACCACGTGTAGGAGATTTCACTATTTGTTTCAATCCAAGAATTTCTTCAAAGGAATTACAGGGTAATTGATTAAAATCACCAGCAATACTGAGTTTGCTATCTTGAAATTGATCGAGAGCAATATCTGCATTTCGAAGAATATAATTTATGATGCACTCGTACTGGCAAGATCTCAAATTTGGCGGTACATATAGTAGTGAGAATATGAGTTTACATGAAGGGAAGTACAACCAAACACACTCGATGCATTCAGGTATGTCATCATCAAATTTCATTTCTTGCACTTGAAAATCTGTACGAATATAGGCACAAACTCTACCTCCTCTTCTAGCTTCGCGGTCACATCGTATAGGGGAGGCATAATGAGGGAGCATAATTTGGGCATCAGAAATAGTGTCATTTAACCACGATTCAGTTATTGCTATTACAGCAGGCTTAAAGGCTGAAGAGAAAACGCAGAGTTCATCATACTTTGGTTGCAGTGATTGGATATTGGACAAAAATATTGACGGGTAAAGACGCTGATCATTCCTCGGGGTTAAGATCGATCTCGAAAATGTGAGATTTCATTTCTCCGAATGACCTCACCTCTGTAAATAACCACGTCCTCACCAGTATCTCGACGTCGTTTACATTCTACTTGTAGTTGCTTCAATTGTTGTTGCTGTGTGACAGTACGATCGGGATTTAGATACACGTTTTTGAATGCCTCCACATTTCGTAAGCGTTTTGCTTTTCGCAATACCTCAAACTTAGATTTAACATCTTTGCAAACAACTTTCAAAAGTCTTTTGCCATTTATCTTGCCAACACGAGTAGTACTAACCACTACGCAGTTGTCCACCCCGATACTCTGAAATAACTTTCTGCATTCTAGCTTGTCATGTTCCTGACGTTCTTGTAATTGACCATTTTGCAATTCTGCTAAACCAGAGATTATAATATTTTGTTGCCTTGAACATCGCTGCTCAATCTCATTCGCTATACTATGACAAATGACGTCTTGACTGGATTTCAGAAGTTCCAACTCATCTGAAACTCTTTCATGTTTAGGTTTCATTTCAGTATATGCTTGCTCAACAGCATTTACCCTCGCAGACAATGTGTCAATGACATGAAACAATTTCTCTATGTCTAGTTTAAAAGACTCGATAATTTCTTTCTTGCTGGCATCAATCAAAAGTCTGATATCATCCAACGTAAAAGGCAACGCGGAATTTGATCGAAGCACTTTCTTGTTTGTGGTCGGAGACGGGGACATCTCAACATACGCTGTATAATCCACGAACTTAAATGTCAATATCAGCCGTCAAATAATTATTGTAGGCAAATTCAGCAACAACCTTTGGTTGCGTTTGTGACGCAAACGCGATGGTGTTTAGAAATATCGCAGGAATTCACGTAAGAAGTACGTCACAGTCACGCGGAAAATAATCGATATTCAATAAACCAAGCGATAGGGGGTCCTTAGAACATTGTGTTGATAACAGCTGATATGGCAAGTTACAGTTGACAGTCCCAACCATAGAAATTGACAACAATAAAACCTCTAGAATGGAAATTAAGCTTCATGCAATGCACAATAATGGCACATAAATCGCACGCATTTTCACTTAGCTGCACCTGCCAACGTCTGTATCATTGGGTTAGAATCATCACATGAGTAAATCGAAGCTTTTAATTGGTTCTTCATGCCCCAACTTAGTTCCCCCGGATGTGCCGCGACCTTAAGTCAATTTCCATTCTAGCGAACTTCAGATAAACAGTTTATTTCTATGGTCCCAACTGTTCAGCACTCTATGCTACAAGCAAATCGATACCAAATTCACACTTGAAGCGACGGTAATCACAGAAACCAAGGCCAGACGAATAGCTATGAAGCCAGAAATAGGATTCCCGATTTCAGAATGAAGTAGAGACACAGCGGAAATCTAACGCCGTTTATACGTGTGTGCAAAATATCAGCAGGGAGTTGAGCTCACAATGCGACAAAATAATTAATCCAAAATAGAGGAAAATGAGGACCCAATCTCAAAAAGTAACTTACACCATGGAATTCAGCGCAGTGCGACGAACAAAATGATACCACACTCAAGTAGAGAGCGAAGCCAGACAGACTCAAACGAGACCAAAATCATACACAGACACCAGAGAATGCGACCGCACGTCAAAGCTGAAGCTGTGTTGATATTTGCATATCTAACATTTGGAAGTAAAACCACCTGTATCCCCTCGAGTTCATTTAATAAAGTGTATACACATTGAGAATTTAATAAATGCGGAGTCACCACTCTACTACTATACTTACTCTATGGACCAAGTCTTCTTGCCCTTCCACAGACTCTTCTTGATCTTTCCACTTATCCTATTGATTGCATCGATGTCTGAAATACGTCGTGCTTCTCTTCTTTCTTGAAATAGCCCTAGGGTATCGTCTCTTATCCATGATTCCGCTGCATTCCGTTATTGGGGGGCCAAACCTAACACGTCTGCTCCAGTGTCTCTAAAAGTCGCAGCTATGTTTAACCAAAACTCATTGTGTTCCCTCTCCGTGTCCAACAGCGTTGCGAAACGGTCATTCGTTTCCGGCTTCCGTTACATATTGTGAGCGCATTTCAGTTTGATTTAATTTTATCAGGTTAAAGCTGAGGGACTGACTTCTTTTCAAGCGAGATGCCTTTATCTGAATTTCTTCTGGTTGAGTGGAGCGATGTCTTTGATGATGTTCAGTGTGAGTGTTCGAGTCCTGTAGACAGGAATGGCACGCAGTTGAAAATAGCTACCTTATATTTCGCGACGTACTTTCTCAATTATGATCTCACCTTCTAGCCCATAATATTGTACTTCAAGCTTCTTCTGAGTTGAGACAACCTTTTGAGGAGGAGGCTGGGAATATTTCTTCAGGAACCCACCAAGAAAGACATTGTTCTCGAGTGTGATGAAAAAGAAGAGCTCTTGCTCAATATGTCAAAGAGAACAGAGCCGTCTTGCTCGATGTAATAATGTTCTCACCAAATTATCCTTTTATCTCATTTAGGAAAAGGGAGCGCATTCTGATTTGGCCTATGTCATCCGAAAAAAGGCCCAAATTAAAGAATCCTCCACAATCGGCAGTGTCACGTCATGGCATGCCACAACAAAGCGAATCTTCTGACCCAAGACATGGGATTTATTGTACATAAACAGGCCAGAAATCGTCTTCATCTGTTGATCATAGAAAGCGTGACCATCCTTCAGCTTCAATTTCTTAAATAAATAGCAGTTCAAGAGACGGATCGTTCGACGATAGTTCAATATTCTTTTATATGAAAATAAAGAATGTCTTTTCAGATCAGATATTATTCTATTAACTACAACCGGTTTCGATTGGAGGACAGTGAGATTGGCTAGTGGCCATTGGCTACTGGCAACAATCTTCGTCAGAGAGTTGAAAAGGGTATAATTATGTACATGTTAACATTAGTTAGTAAATTTGACATTTGGGTTATCATTAGGGCAGTTTTTTTGGACCTATAAAAAGCAAATTTTGACCTTGAAAACGAGAAAATTTCACAAATTTTGACCTTAAAGAAAACGAGAATTTTCCAATCTAGAATCATATTCCATTACAGTTTATTGTAGTACATACACAAATAGTTGCATACATTTTCAGGCAAGAAAGGTCTGTCCTTGCGCAAAAGCTTACCCAGCATAGAAAAGGATCGTTCAACTGCAGAAGTTGGCTGACAGCACTGAAGTTCAGCGTACACGGCTGGAGACACGTTCACTTGTTTTGATTTGATAATGTTGTCAACGTCACAGTTCTTGATCATGCGTTTTTTATGTAAGCACCGATGCCCACACAGTCCTGCTTCAAGTTTAGTGTCGCTATATCGTCTTAGGCTTCTTTGAGAGTGTATTTCGAGCTCTCCATTTTCTCGATCAGTTTCGGAAGTTCCTGGTAGTCGCGCTGAATCTTCACGAGGGACTGTGCGACTGTGGCATCATTGACAGCAGCTTTAGCACGACTAACAAGGATGCCCGTTCCTTCGAAAGAATTGACGATTTCACGTACCTCCGGTAAGTTCTTGGCGTAATACTCGGCCACACCTAACCATGTACCCCAGCGAGTGAGCACTGGCTGTGGCGGAGTCCCAATCCTAGAGAACATGTTGCAGCGGTTCCTGTTCTTTATTGTCACTGCCTTTACCGTCGAAATAAGGCTGTCGACGTCTTGAAAGTGAATGCGCACTTTCTCAGCGCAGTTGTGTAGAAGATGCGCCGCGCAGGTAATATGAAACAGCTGCGGATATAGCAGTTTCAGCGTCGCGGTGCTTGAAGTCATGTATCTGGCCGCATCGGAGAGCACAGAAAGAAATTGTGTCTTGGGATGTCCATCTTCTTGAGTGCATCGTCGATCTTTGCTATGACCACTTACTGATTCACAGTCTCCACGACGTAAGTAGTATCTGGCACCTTTATGTCGCCGATGAGAATGTTGAGGTATTTGCTACCGCAAACATCACTTTCATCAACAACGAGGAAGACGTTTTTACCGAGGCGTTCCTTGAGCCGATTCATCTGTTCTTTAGCTAGCGAGTCCACATGCGCTCGACAAGCGCTCTCGGACGGAACAGGCTGCCCGAGTTCAGTGAAGAGCTCTCGGATCTTCGGGTTTTGCAGCTTATTAAGGGGAATGTCCGCCGACAGGAAGGCCTCAACCAACTTGCTCTTGAAATCTTTCTTCAAACTTGGAAGGAAGGTTTGTTGGGGTCTCTTGTCCTTCGCATTCACCAAGACCAGTTTCTTGTGCTTCGCCGACGATTGATGACTCTCTACCCTGAAGCGCTTGTCGCAGTTCACTGTTTGGCAGCAAAATACACAAAAGAGGTCGCCGCTAGGATTAACGCGAAACTCATTCGGCGATTCCTTTGCGTACAGGTGAGCTTTGTTGCTGAGACTAACACGCACTTTAGGCATCTTGAGAACGGAGATGAAACAATAGTGGTGATGCAAGAAATCAGATAGAAACTCGATGGCGGAAGTCACTCGTGCAACTGATGCTCACAGGCTCATACAAGCAAGTGTTCACTGCTTTGTACAGCGCATGTACGAGACAACCAAGGAGCCCCCTCATTGGTTCAGTGACAGCCAACGCGCGCCTGTCATGGACGACTTTCTCCTTGCTGCATCCTCTAACAAAGGCTACCGGTACTTGAACGTGAAAATAATGCACATCCGTTCATACACTTAGCTTGTCGACATCAAATTAACGCCAAGTTTGCTAAAAGTGAACGAAATAGACCATAGACGTCTAGCCTACTCTAATGTTCTACATACTACATTAAATTTGTGTCATTCTTTTAGCTAAAATCCTGCAGTCATAAATTTTGACTTTTTACCGAACCCATATTTTTGACAAAATTTTGAATTTTTTTGACAAGTCAAAAAAAACTGCCCTAGTTATCATATATCATTGGAGATCAAGACAGTGCATAAGTAAGAGAAAAGTCATATACAAAATGACTCATAGAAATAGGACATAGTGATAGGAGATTTGGGCTCAACAATGGGAGATCGTTGCAAAACCTGCTGCATGTTTATCCCATGAGGCCAATTTGTCATCAGTTTTACTAATGAACCTGAGTTCTTCTGTATTCCTTTGTTTCTTGTTTCCGTCAAGTTCTTTCAATATACTAGATATTTTCATTTCAGATTCATTATGCTTGTGTTCAGTGCAGTGAAATGAAACAACTTCGTCTGTATTCTTATGAGTAATGTCATAACTATGTTAATTCATACGCTCTCTTAAACTCCTACCAGATTCACCGATGTAAATAAAGTTACAATCATTAAAACCAATAGAATTTACAATGTTTTTTGTTATGCATCTTGTGCAACTTGCAGTTATTTTGTATGATAAATTTGTAGCTGACGATGCTATAAATTCATTCGACGAAAGAATATTTCATGTTTTGCAACGTGTGGAGCCACATCTTGAAACATTTCCGTAATCTGGTGATCTTTGAGGTCGAGCTTCGTACAATTTAGAAGAAACTAGAAGCTGTCTGATTCTTGTTGGAGGTTTCCACCATAGTTCAACTGATATCTGAATTTCATTTAGAAGATGTTGATGTTTGGATAGGATTACTTGTAGCTGATCGTATGTCAAAAGATGATGCGGTGCAATCATTGGAATCATTTTGAACATTTGATGATTTTTTCTTTTTGATAAATAGCTCGTTTTCATCTAAACGTAAAGCCTTGTTGATTTGATGTTGAACACGGCTGCGAGGATATCCTCTCTTGACTAGGGCTTGGTATAGATCTTGTAGATGAATTCTTGCTCGTAAAGAATCAGAACAAATGCGTCTTGTTCGCTAAGATTTGGCAATCATTACTGATCTGATCTAGGCTAGACTTAAAATTGCTGGGTCTGACATGCCGTACACATTTTAGTTGAACATTTTATCAGTCCGCTCGATTTCCACATTTCATACTTACAGCTGTTTATAACCGCATAGAAAAAAGGCATGATTTTATCAATATACTTTGTAAATATCTACAGTGTACACAAATGTATATGCCACTGACTTTATGCATCTAGCTTGTTCTGAAAGTTAATATATCATTTTGAATTATTCTCGAAAAAAACAAAAAAGTCAAGTTTTCATGTCATTTGTTCCAGAAAAAAAGCAATCACGGTGAGGCCATGTCACATTTTTGATTCAGACACCTTGTTGCATTTGCATTTGAATTTTGTTATCAACTGCAGTTCAACGTTATTTCTATTGTTTCAATATGGAATGAAATTGCTCGTACATGCATATTATATATACTTGCCTGTCAATGTCGAATTATCAAATAACAAGCTCACTCAATATATCAAGACAACTTCGATGATCCGTCATAACTATCATCTTTTCAATAATGGAACAACAATCAGCGTTCATGATTCCGTGAATGTCCAATTTTTGTAGATCAAAGTACGTCGCATGATAGGATGACTACAGTTGGTTCAACCAAGAATGGAAATGTACAGCTTAGGAATACAAAACTCTGATTTCAGCAGTTAAAGCATAAGTTATAGAAACCAGAGTTGTTCAATTTAATATTCAAAAAAATATTGCAAAATTATATAAAAACTAATACATACATTCTTGATAAACTACTCAATGAATATAGCCTCTATAATACTTACTTCCTCGTTTTTCTTCCTTGCCCACGTTTAACAGAGTGAGAATGAAGCTTTAACGTCACTACTCCCCTTACTATGGGGGCTTGGACGCTATTGACATAGTCAGACTTTTCTGGAGCGTTGTAGTACTTTTAGTCAGGATGCCAATCCTCTCAACTTTCAGTGACACTTTCGGGGCTCGACCTCTGCACTGAAAGATCGGTATTGATCATGTTTTAAGCCGAAATGTCAACCAATTGTATCACTTGCTCTCAGTTAATAATTAATTTGAAAAGCAATCGCGCCATTCACATTTCTTTTAAAGTTCATATAGAATTAATTCAAATCAATATACTATTAATACTCAAACTGAAACCCTCAAATTGTTGACTTTATTGCCTTAACTTTGCATGCCAAGAGAAATTTAAACGCATATACAAATATGTCAGTCAGAATTCAAAACTTCTTTTGTTAGTCCAATATGTATCGGTCGGGGGAGGGGGTAGGGTCCGCAAGAATTTGCACATGCATGGAGCCGTAAACTTCTTGTACGATATACTGCCAGACCGGTTCCAAATACGGTAGCATCATTCATCAGTGGTGACAATACAACAAGCGGACAGGATTACATGCAATTTTGATATGAATTCGATGATGAGCACATTTAATAATGGGACCCAGGCAGTCGCAAGGCAGGGGTGCAAATTAAAATTGACATGATGAAAAATTTTCGATTACATTTTTACCTGTAATGGTTTGTTTAAAGAATTCTTTGCAAAGTACATGATGAATTTGTGAAATTATGTGATAGGATGATTTCTATTTACTTATGAATAAACGCTTACTTGTTTATCATTGTCAGAAGGCATAAAGATATAATGAGCCACGCATTGAAATTGATGGAGAAATATCTAAAACGTAGAAATAGAATTAGCCATCAACTAAAATAAATGTAAAATTTTGGATGACATTTTGATTGTCAATGAGGTTTAGGCATGGTTTTATGATTAGCAATTCTGCTATTTTCGTGTGTTTTTTGATAATACGTACATATATTTTGAAGTTTTCTCATTGGGTCCAATTGCATAGAAATTTCTGATGCTGGTTTTCCTGTGATATGTTCTTGAAATCTTTTTTGTAATTATCGTCGAGTTTCTTCGATGCAACGATCAGGACATCGTTCGCAATAGTATTCGTGTACAACTGAAGAGGACTCTTTGAACTTGATGGGATTGATTTTGTTGATTCTGTGAGTCCGTTGTTTAATTTCAGCGGCTGAGCAAGTAGTAGAAATTTCCAAAAGATAGTTCCCTTTTCTTGCGTTTCATCTTTTCTTTGGTTCAGGCAAGTTACTGCAAATGCTTTGTCGATAAATGATTTTTAACCATTAGACCAAAAGCATCTTTTACATTGGATTTCACTTCTTCTTTTTTTGTTAGGATCAATTGTGAGTTTTGTGATCTCATGAAAAGCGCGCGTACTGTATTAGTTGTGTATTCTATAGGACTATAAGACTCTTGATGGATATATTGGAGGGAATTAGTCGACTTTATGAACCATTACGTTTTAATTACCGTGTTTCTTTGAATATGAGACGCCCTTGAATAAGGGACGCCCTCGAATAAGAGACGCATCCGTGAGAGGAAAAAATTTAATAAGAGACGCATGTACAAAAAATAGACTGCTATAGACATCACATGCAGGCTATTGTAATGTGGTAGCTACATCCGCCTGAGCGATTATTAGGCCTACTTATCTTAGTAAAATAAGTCAGTCTACTAGTAAATACCGGGTATCATGACCAATATTGTGTAATATATAATATATAAGGCTTCTTGTTGTTGTACATGGCAGTACATGCATGTTGTACATACGAACATGCAGGCCTACTTAAGATTACTTCATCTACCATTTAAGGAGGCATTATACGGTAGCTTCCTTTGCATTTGGAGTCATGTACCGGTCGGTAACTTTTACTGTAAATACTACTTGATTATCGGTATTTTCGTTTCGGTAAATACATATCTAGTCTACATGTATAGTGGCCAACATGTACTGGTATATGAATGTATTAGATGAGTCTACAAGATATGCTACTACAAACCATAAAACTCCTTTCATTTCCAAAATATCTGAATTATGATAAAGCGTATATATGTAAGAAAAATTACTGGCGAAATTTGCCCATGACATAGGCCTAAGTGAGGAATGCAAAGGTTACCTAAAAGAATAGTAGCAAAAAACTAAGACATCTTTTTCTAATGAAAGAATGAAAACTTTATCATTTGATAAATAAGAGACGCCCTTGAATAAGAGGCGCGTCAATCAGGGATCTGAAAAAATAAGAGACGCGTCTCTTATTCAAAGAAATACGGTATCTTATTTTCAATGTAAACCGTCATATCCAAGAAATGATTTTTTTCCTGAGTTGGATTTTCAATTGTAGATTGAATGAGCTTGTGTTGGAAGTGTAAATTCTGCAGGAAAATGCTTGCTTCGCTTTAATGCATGTCTCTTTCTATTTCTATGTCTTCTGACAGACAATCCTATCGACATTTATGTGTACCCTTGACTTGCGACTGTCCGGACCCCTTTTTTAAATGTGTTCATCATCAATTTCGTCAGAATTGTATATAATCCTGTCTGTTTGATGCATTATTGCCACTGATGTGATGATGAATGCCACGCCATTTGAAACCGGTATGACAATAAATCGTGCAGAAAGAAATAAGTAAACTGTTCTTTTGAAAAAATGTACATGTATGTGCCTCCATGGAATGTTCTACTGATGGATAGCATAACACTGAATTTCCTTGCTTGCTGCAGTAA
This sequence comes from Prostheceraeus crozeri, assembly GCA_907163375.1. Classification (NCBI taxonomy): domain Eukaryota; kingdom Metazoa; phylum Platyhelminthes; order Polycladida; family Euryleptidae; genus Prostheceraeus; species Prostheceraeus crozeri. The sequence goes on from CAJQUW010014723.1 coordinate 243,714, forward strand.
TGGCGATTTTTGTGTTCAGTTTTGCTCATTCCCATTGCTGCAACTTTTTCTGAAAGTTTCAAATCAAAAGCGTAGGCAGTAATCTATGAATTTCTTTATCGACTGAACTGTTGTATTCGTAGATGCGAGGTACTATATGCATAATATACATGTATTACAAAAATGTCCTTTCTTACCTTTGCCACACCTAGGTGTACCAAAATGCTGGATATCTAAGGATATTGCGTAAATTGCAAAAGTACAGCAACAGTTTAAACAGGTACAGTAGTAGTAACCCCGTGGCAAATTCAAGGCCAAAATGCGAAACGATGAGTCATCAGGCTGACGCCCCCCCCCTCTGGAACGAAGTCGCCAAGGATGTGCTGGGAGGAATGGTTCCGTGTGGAGGAGCGATGTTCATGAAACCGCCCCCCCCCCCCGACGACTCAACTGGCCAAGTTGGTTGAAAAGACCAAAGTTGATGAGAATCATGTGAAAGAGGCTTCTATCAAGGTGTCAGATTCAAATGCGTCCAAAAAAATTTTTCGAAAATTTTTCACTACGGTGGTCTCGACACTTAGGACTTTTTCGTGAAAAAAAATTTCAAAATGTTGGAATGGAGTTCCGAGACCCATCCCATCGTGTTTGTCGTCAAAAGTTGGGTCGGTGAAGTTTCGGTGAAAAACCGCCCCCCCCCCCCCAACGACTCACTGACCAAATTGGTCGAAAAGACCAAAGTTGTTTAGAATCATACTTCTATCAAGGTTTCAGGTTGAAATTCGCACAAAAAATTTTTTCGAAAATGTTTCACTACGGTGGTTGAAAATACTTAGGATTTTTTCAAGTCCAAATGTGAAATGTCGCTTTTTTAGCCAACTTTGACGATGAATAGCGGAGGATTGGAAGTGAATGAAGAGATCGGGTTTCTTTTAGGGGCAAGACCGCGCTTTGTCCTCTAGGATCCACTCTTTTCAGATGCGTGGCAGGCTCTGTTTCTAAATGAGAGCCTGTTAAAAATCGAGTTTTTGCGCATTTTCCAAGATTTTGGAACTTTTTGAAAAAACGACCGAGTGTTATAACTCGGCTTCTGGTCATCGTAGAGGGTCGAGGGATGTCTTAAATGAAAGGGGAGAGCGAGAAAACGTGACACTCAAAATTTGGAGTCAATCGGAGCCCTAGAACCGGAGACAGACGGGTTTAAAGTTTTTGGATGATGGGTATTACGTCATCAGCTGATCGCCACAAACTATACATTATAAGCAGGGAACCGACAGACTTTTCATTTAGAGGAGAGCGATTGTCAAAGGTAGGTCGTCTCTCTGAGCTACAATGATAGCTTCGGACATTCCAAATTCCGGGTTTCTGTAAGAAATCGACTTCGAAAATTTCATTGCTGAAGTCAGCTAAGGCGTCAGACTTAGAGGTTCGCCAGGAGATGGCCTTCGTCTCCAGGCCATAAAAGACTCCAAAACTTTAAAGGCTTGTAACTTTGCTTCTACAAGTCCGTTTGACTTGATTCAAAAAAAGTTCGATAGGTATTGACCTGCCCTAAGTGATAGACTACTTATAAAATTTCATAAGTAGTGCTAAAAAGTTGAAAAATTTAAATTCGCTATTTTTGGAGGTTTTCTGGGGTTTTCGACCCTGCTGAAGTCAATGAAAGGATTTTTAATGATGTCTGAGCCAGTCTTCTTATGAACCAAGCAGCTTTTCACTGAAAGCGAGCAAGACACGGAGAGTTTTGCTGTAATATTCCACTGACAGGGTGTTCCTTCGGGACGGCGGACGATGCCGTAGTGAGAAGTGTGGCAAGGGAGTGTGTCATATTTTAGACCGAAACCGCTGGGGCAACTCATGTCTCATGTTGGGCATTTGACACAGTTCTCAACGTAGCACTTTGAACGCCAATCGGTTGAGTCTTAGCTATCTTGTCATGGGTGGCCTCTAAACATCTCCATTGCAAAACGCTGGTGAATCAAGGTCTCTACGGCTTGCTATCAAGCTGATCAAAGCAACGACTTGCTTCCTCTTACCAACCACCTGTAAATAACTCCACCGGTTTTCATGTCTGGCGATCAAGTCATGGACGGTGCAAGTCACGGAGATTTTCGGTGTCATACTTCCTGTGGGTGGGCGTTATTTCGAGACAGCGTTGAAGTCCGTAGCGATGAGTACTGCACGGGACGTGGGCAATGGCAATCCTTGTGAAACCTCTCTGTGTCATGTTTCCAAGTGGTTGCCTTTCGTCTCAACGTTGTAGTCTGACCGCCAGGGCGACATTTAGCTATCTGCCACAGGTTGCCTCATAAAATCTCCATTACACTTGTCTCCCGACAGTTGGCCAACCATGCGAGAATGAACCATCAGTTCTTCTTGTCTCTATCACGGAGACGAAATGATGAAGGGATGAAACGGGAGGACATTCATCCGCCACACGCAGCACATCACAGACTTCTCTCTTCGCTAGTGAACAAGCTCTTGTCAGTGTCGTCAGAAACTATATCATGTTGTACAAACGTTTTACTGCAACACAGGTTGATGTAGTTAGAAAAGTTTGATCATGGCGTTTTATGAAACACACATGTCATAAAATGTAAGCGCTAGTTTAGTCAACTAGTTTTACTGCGACGCACGTTTGAGAAAGTAAAGTTTGATCATCGAAGTTTATTCGTGAGTGTCATCAGAAAGTGTATCATGGTTTGCAAAGTGAGTGTAGTCAAATGCTTTTACCTCGACGCACGTTTGAGAAAGTAAAGTTTAATCATTGAAGGTTTATTCGTAAGTCTACTCAGAAAGTGTATCATGGTTTGCAAAAGTTTTACTGCAGCACAGGTTGATGTATAGTTAGAAAGTTTGATAATGACATTTATTCGTAAGTCTAGTCAGAAACTTTATCATGTTGTACAAAGGTTTTACTGCAACACAGGTTGATGTATAGTTAGAAAGTTTGATCATTGAAGTTGTGTTCGTAAGTCTAGTCAGAAAGTGTATCATGGTTTGCAAAGCTAGTGTAGTCAAATAATATTACCGCGACACCCGTTTGAGAAAGTAAAGTTTGATCATGACGTTTATTCGTGAGTGTCGTCAGAAAGTGTATCATGGTTTGTAAAAGCAAAGTTAGTGTAGTCAAATAATATTACCGCGACACCCGTTTGAGAAAGTAAAGTTTGATCATGACATTTTATGAAACACAAGTGTCATAAATGTAAGCGTCAGTGTAGTCAACTAGTTTTTACCGCGACGCATGTTTGTGAAAATAAAGTTTGATCATTGACGTTGTATGACTGGCCGAACTCATCACAGCACTAGAAAGTTTTATCGAAAAAGGTTTTACTGCACAGTGTAGATTGTCTTGTAACTTATTTCACAGTTTTAGAAAGTTTTATCAAAAAGGTTTTACTGCACAGTGTACATTGTCTTGTAACTTACTTTCACAGTGTTAGAAAGTTTTATTGGAGACAGTTGCCAAATGTTCCCCTTATTAGAAAATTCAAACTTCATGACTGTTAGATTAGCTTCATCAGGTTTACTAAAAGCAGTTTTCTGCTGCAGTGAGACTGAGAGTTTAGAATGTTATATGAAAACAGTGTTCACCACAGCGCTAGAAAGTTTTACTGCACTGTGTAGATTGTTTCACAGCGTTAAAAGGTCTTATAGTAAGCGTTGAATGTTTTATAAAACCAGATGTTGTCACAAACGTTGAGTGTGTGAGAGCTAGTTCCATGACATTGAATCGCATGGATTGTAAAAGTCCATAATCCAAGGCTAGGCTCCTCTACGGTTGGATTTAGGGTTTTATATCACATGCGTTAACCGTTCGTGTAGAATACGTGAAGCACATGTTCACTTAAAAGTCTAAACGCAAATGTTGAAACAAGTTTTGTAAGAAGTCTTTGACAGGTTGCTGTGAAACTTAGCGAACGTTGAATAAGTTTTATAAAATGTTTCTGCAGTCACACTCGTTAGCGTACCAGCTTTACTAAATGTGTTGTTTGCCTTTATCAAATTGAATGCGTGTGTAGACTGTTTTGTAAATAAAGACAGACAGCGTGTTTGCACTCTGCATCGACAGCATACAAGTATACACATAACAACCTGCAACGTTGTTAGTCGAATGCATATGAGTTAGGAAACACTCAAAGCATGTGTGAGATAAAAATCAACCTGCTAGATAAAGTGAAACACAAAAGTGTCACAACTAGTTTACGGGAAATAAAGGAGAACTGTGACAACGTTTACACTCATCATAGACAGATGAACATATAGTCTAACTTTGACATTCAAATGAAATTCGTAAACATGAACCGTGGTGTAAGAAACTTTATGACAACAACTTTATGTTGGCAAAACTTTCATAGATTGCAGTCGTGTTTAAAGCTGATATAAAGACCTGTAGAAACGCATAAGTTTTAGTTCAACGACTCGACCATTGAACTCACAAAATGAACACGTCTGTGCAGAAAACTCATCAGTAGGAAGCAGCAAAGCATGCCATTGAATGATCAAGTCTGTGTCAGTGGAATTATTTCATGAGTATGAAACAGCGAACATTAGGACTAACCATGAGCATGAAAGGCTAGAATCAACGTTTGCTTTTCATGTACATAACAAATGAAACCGTGTCTCATTTCTAAACGAATCGTGCATTGATCATAGAATCAACATTGAAACCTGCATCAAGTGATTTTCTGTGCGAATGCAGACGATGTAAAAATGACACACGGATTGACATTTAACATTGCTTGCAATAGTCAACATGCTGCCATTCAAAATGTTTATCATGAAACCTATCAGTGAAACAGATGTTCCCCTCCTGTACACACAAAGAATCATAAGTGCTCTCTGAGGCCTGTTTGTCGCGGTGCCCCTCAGCAGATAGAGTAGAACACAAAGATGTACGCTCTCTCTCTCTCTCTGGCACCCGTCTGTCACATTAAACAGAGATCTATCGCATCTGTCCCACGAGCAAGGAAGCAGGAACGTATCGTCATCTCAGACCTCCCACCTAGCTGATTCCCACACAGCTCATTGCTATCACACCGGAAGGGAGATTCACGCGATAAATGCATCTAAGTTTGTTGAGTGGTTGAGGATGGCAGTCAATGAAAATATGACTTCCCTTTTATTCTTCCAACCATAAGTTTAGAGCGATTTGATTGCGCGAACCAGACATTTGAAAAGCTGTATCATTCTCATATAAAGCAGAGTGTCTTACATTTTACTATCATAATCATGTCCGAGAAGCCGACTGCACAAGTTACCCCATATAGGATTGCTTATATGGGCGAAACTTCTCTCTCCGATGAGTGGGAGGATATAGTATTTCAGTTTATGAAATACTATTCCTTGTTCGATGAATCGAACGTTATACCTCCACCCGAATCCCTGATGATGGATCCGCAGGTATCTCCGAGTGAGACCGAGACGGTGTTGATGAGATACTACCCTTAATGTATTCCTATTATCATATTCGATACGAAATGAATATTCTATACTCTAAAGGAAACCAACTTAAAAAGTCACAACACTCACCCAACCAGATGCAAAGAAGAAAATACGCACAGGCAGACATAGAGAGAGAATATAAGGAAAAAATTAAAGGGAGAATTACCCAACTGACCAGATTTATTCTAATACAACCATGAAACGTTATTGAGACATCTACACAGAGACCTAATACTATTTCTCGGATAGGATGTATACGTTAACATACTTTCATATACACATCGACTCTGCTTTACTTGCTTTTCCCTCTATGACATACAACCAATACTTTGTGCCTCCTATATTCTCAACCTGTGAATGAAACATTTATTCTATTATACTTCATACCCATACTTATGACTTGATACAGTGTTCAATACGAAATATCATCACAAGACATACTGCATAGCAATACTTGAGTTCAATCACCCCTGAAAGATAATGCACGCTAGCTAAATACTTTTATTCTGCACTTATGAAGACAGTCATTTCTCAACTTATGAAAGTCAGCCTTACACAGACACTCATAAGAAAGGCTTAGAAACACTTTATCACTACATCATACTTCCATTTATGAATATCAATTCATTCTACATAACAACCCATATGAAGTCTATCAAAGCTACCTTTCATCAACTGTGACCCTTTAACTTTTTCATATGTAACTGTTTCATGTGTTCTATCCTATACACTCAAAACCTGTAAAGACATTTATTCTCTTCCGCTTTTTATCTATAAACATGATGTGATACTTTGCATTCAATCTTGACAAATATCATCATAAAAACTTTCGCAGTACCTGACTCTCAACATAGGCTGAATTCCCCATTTACGACAACAGTCATTTCTTCGAGTCAACCTCATCAATATGAAAGACTTGTAGCACCTTAATACGTTCGTGTTACTCATTTGTTGTTGGAAATAACTTTTCATATACAGTTGGCATACAATCATTTCAACGCATACTCCATTGCATGCTATTCCTACGTTCACACTCATAGTATCTTGTCTTCATCAAGTATACAAACTACTTCAGTTTAACTTCACGTGAATTACTTTCATAAATCAACAGTCCTAATGCAATATGGTACTATCTCGATATGTTACTGCGGTTTCTTATAACTATGTCTAACCAGTTTGCTACACTACCTATTCATTAAACTTTGCAATCTCAATCTTTGCTTTCGTCGAATATGAACCTCCAGTTTACATGCAACAACTATGATATGTGTTCTATCTTATACACTCAACCAGTAGAGACATTCATTCTGTTACATCCATGAACATGACGTGATAAAATTCACATCATCTCAAAACGATTTAACAGCGTTTGTCTTCAAACATATGCTGAATCCCACATAGCTTGTTTGTTACACTACCAATTCAATTCAATGCGAGCTAATCTTGCATCACTGATTTCATGCGACTTTTCACTTTACTTATTCCTACAATGCTACTACTATGTGTTCTAAACTTTATGAGATCACTTTCTTCATCATCTAACCAAGTGAATAAAGTTGATGATACATTATCTAACTAAACTCATTGAGTCACATTCTACACGAACAGATATTACTAACATGGATCATATAAAAAGCTAAGTCTTGTCATAGGGTTGACTATGCTATGGACTTAGTGATTTATCTATGTAACTTACACTTTTAAAACGCTAAATCCCTAAATCTTAACACAGGGATATCCATCCTATGGTTTTAGGGATTTAGGAGTTTTGCTGTATAATTTAGTAAACTTATGTCTCTGTCAGCATACGACTTTTAAAATACAACACTGACTGAACAAGATATTCATATATTCCTAGCTTGGATAACAAGAAACTTTCCTGCGTTGACTATTATATATTTTCCTCATCAACTCTTTACACACTTATTATTCCAATCACTAAGATACATACAACTCTTCTATTGAACATGTATCAATCACCTTTCAGCTCACCACATCAAATGTAAAGTGTATAACATAATCAGCATGTAACTATCTCTCATCAACGATATGAAATCTGTCTTTTCAACCTGGAATTAAGTCTTGCCTTCAAAGTCATTTTATAAAGCGAACATATGCATCACGTATTCTACACTAAAAGAGATCGTTCATTTGTGTTATCCAAATCCCTAAGTCCCTAAATCCAACTGTAGGCAACCCTACCCCTTAGATGATGGACTTTAGCAATTTATAGGTCAAGTATAAATAAAAGGACAAGCATTTCACTGTTTGCAACGTTAGAAATAAAGTTGATGTTTGTAAAGTTTGAAATCATGTTAGAATCCTTTCAGTGTTTGTTAAGTTACTTTGTAAAGTCACATTAGAATTCAAGTGATTGAATGTCATCTTAATGAAGATAGAAATGTGTTTGTGGCTGCATGTGGTGCAAGGGTGGCTTCCCTTCATTCCATTTCATCATTTATGCTTCCCCTCTGCATTCCATATCCGAAGATATGTGGCGGGCTTGGGACCGCTTTAGCTGCATTAGAAGGAAGTTGTTATAAGAACTCATGATGCATTCACGAAGAAATGTGGTGAAACAGTGTGCTGTATGTGTGCATGATGATTTTATGAACTAAAGAACGCCCATCACTCACTCCATCACTGAAAGAAAACATGAACGAGTTGAGATGACAGCCATTCGTATGCATGTCGTCGTCATGCAAAAATGGCGTAACTGAAAATTTTTGATTTTGGGATTTTAACAATTGCTGGTCATTATTTACATGGCGGATCTGATGAGCACATTTTCACAAGTGTAAGAGATGATTATTTGGGAGAAAATCAGAAAATAAAATTGGCGTATTTTTCTTAAGAAAATTATCTCACAATGAAAATGGCGTATCTGGTTTCTTTCAATTATAATGAAATTGGCATAACTTGATATTCACAGTTATGAAAAATGAAAATGGCGCAATTCATGCATTTCTAACTCTGTACTTATAGATATCACATAGACAAATTATACATTTTGGCCCATAAGTATGAATCAATCCATATTCTATTATATTCTGCTATTTCCTAATGGTATGTATACTTGAACGAGATTTAAGGCAAAAGCGAAGGGGCGAATTCATATTGACGAGTTGAGATATCAATGAATGCATGAAATAGCCATAGGAATATTCATACTCAGTGAGGTAATCAAAGTTCCGTCACGATAAACATACACATAGTTTTGTATTGTATCGTTCAAGCTCAAGGACCAGTTACTATATATTAGCACTACGGATCATGAAGAGATTTTCTCAAGCTAAGAGTATGAAAAGATATCCTACAATCTAAACCAGCACCTCCCAAATCCCACATTAGAGCAAGACATTATTTGTAACTGATAAAAAATCCTAAAGCAAAGCGTTGACGATCACGATGATTCGGAAATTCCAAATAAAGAACCTGATGTGAGTGACTATTTAATTGAGCAGCCGAATTCTGAATCCATCAACGAGAATTCCATAAGTTCCAGACGCAAAAGAATACCGAAAAACTGGAAGTTCAAGCTGGAGGTCCAATTTGGTGAACGTTGTCACGGAATCAATTGTGACAACAGAGAAAATTCATTATCAGTTGGATCGAATTGTCATCTATTAACTGAAGAGAGGAGACTTGAAATTTTTGATTATTTTTGGATGGAAAATAACTGGAACCAACGTAGAATTTATATATATTCTCTCATTGATACCGTAGAGAAGAAGTCGGAAACTGAAGAATCAACACAGTCGCTCTCTATCATCATTTAAAGACAGGTTCTCAAGTTGATGATAAGATTCTTGTTTGTGCTACAATGTTCCAAAATACTTTCCGAATATCGCATCGAACTATTTTGAAATGGCTAGCAAAATCCACACATGGATTATCTAAAAGTAGTACCAATATTCCGAGGGAAAATAGGCTCATTGGTCAGAATCTTGTCAAGAAGGAGCGCATTGATATTGCTAAACGATTTGTTGATTCTTTGGACAAAGTTTCATCTCACTATTGCAGGAAGTCAAGTGATAAGCAATACCTTGGCCATACGAATTCACGAGTGTACCAAATGTACATCAGAAGTATGTTGTCTGGTTGCAACAACAAAATGAACGGCAAAATGACCCCGTTTCCTTAACAACATTCAAAGGCTTATTAAAAGAAAAGAACATCGAAATATTTCAACCCCGTAAAGACCAATGCGATGTTTTCAACAGTCATAAACAAGGAAGCACTGATGATGAAACTTATTCACTCCACTTGAAATTGAAAGACAGTGCTAGCTAGTTATGAAACGAATAGATACAAAGAAAATGCAAAAGCCCGCGGTGGAGGCTTGATTGCTATAACTGCTGATGTTCAAGCGGTCCGAACAATTCCGAAGTTGAATGCAAGTTTTTTGTATTTTAGAACAAAATTGAACTTACACAATTATACTATCTACAACAACTCTGAACAAGATATCCATTGCTATGTTTGGACTGAAATAAACGGCGGTCTATCAGCAAACGAATTCACTAATTGCTGAATTGATTATCTTAATAATCAGCTCACATGTGAGAAAGAATTGAAAACAAAATTCATTTGGAGTGATGGGTGCGGGTCACAAAATCGAAATTGCACTCTCATCTCTTCCATTTCACAATCGGCAAAAGTGAATAAAATCATTTTTTTAAATACCTAGAGAAAGGACATACACAGATGGTGGTAGATTCTGCTCACTCAAAAATAGAGAAACTCCAAAAGAATATTGACCTACATGTGCCCGCAGACTACTGTAATTTGGTTATATCTGCAAGGAAGAATCCTTCTCCTTTCAAGTGCAATTATCTATCCTACAGTTTCTTCAAAAATAATGAAGAAATACAGACACGAGCATCCGTCCGACCAGGCTATACGAAAGGAGACCCAAGCGTATCAGAAGTGACAGAGTATAGATGTGATCCCTCCGGCGATATATTCCATAAGCTTTCCCATGATACTTCAACAGGTTTCACTCTTCTGCCACAAAGAAACCGAAAGAGCATCTCTCAATTACAAGATCTATATTCCGGTTTGATCCCCATCTCCCGAAGAAAATTAAAAGACTTGCAAGAAATAGATAGAGTTATTAATCCAGATTATCATTCTTTCTATGACAACCTTCCCTACAGTGTATAACAAATATCATGCTGTGTGTTCCATTTTGCTGAATACTCTGATACATGTAAGTAATGACATTTCAATCTTTTCATCATCGAATACTGCACTCCTGTTCTGGTTCTTTTTAAGTTAGTGAATTTTTACTCATTGTTCCGTGTAAGTTGCTTTGTATATGAAACATCAACATTTTCTGATGAATCATACATGTGCATGTACACAATTCCGCTAAAATAATCGCTTTTATTCATTGCGATAATTTATAGGCTTCGTGTATCGTATAGGTAGGTTGAAACTACAGTAAATTATGGCCAAAGGTATTATCTACGACCAGAAGAAAGTAGCGTAATCAATAAGCAACAATTGAGCTATGAGACTAAAGGTACTGCAACTCTACCCATATCATACCTGTTGAATTCAGGATAATGACAAACTACGAACCATGCATTCTGGATTAGTTGACTTCTGATAATTACCTCCTAAGGAATCATTATTCCATGGTTTTCAAGTTTTCAATAAACTTTCATGTACCTTTCAGATTAATGACTTACTTATTTTTTAATTAAGTCAACTTATTTCTTAGGTCTAATGGTGATAATGCGGTCCATGTAAAAAAATTATGCGTCTATTTTCACCAAGCTATGGCAAAAATGCCTGCAAAAAACTCACTAAAATGCTAATAAGAAAATGGCGTAACAAACCATTGACGACGATGTTTTCAGAATGAAAATGGCGTATCTCATTTTTGCAACTTTTTTGTCAGAACAGATGCTTTTATTGAGAATAGAAGTTATATATTCGAAGTTGTGATGTTGTCCTCTATACAATGGTATTTGATTTGTCTTGATTATATAGATTTTTTCAGAGAAAAACGGTTTTTCGTGATTTTCTCGAATCATGCTTTTTTGAGTTACGCCATTTTTGCACGATGACGACGATGTGTAAAACTCTTCATCATCCGATATCATAATGACATCTTCACTCGCTTCCACTTCCTCACTTTCCATGTTATCACTTTCCGAGTCCTCACTCCGCATCATCTCCTCTCTTTCCACCGTCTCGGCCTCGCTCGTCACCGTCTCGGCCTCACTCCCCACCGTCTCGGTCTCACTCGGAGATTCCTGCGGATCCATCATCAGGGATTCGGGTGGAGGTATAACGTTCGATTCATCGAACAAGGAATAGTATTTCATAAACTGAAATACTATATCCTCACACTCATCGCAGTCGGCTTCTCGGACATGATTATGATAGTAAAATGTAAGACACTCTGCTTTATATGAGAATGATACAGCTTTTCAAATGTCTGGTTCGCGCAATCAAATCGCTCTAAACTTATGGTTGGAAGAATAAAAGGGAAGTCATATTTTCATTGACTGCCATCCTCAACCACTCAACAAACTTAGATGCATTTATCGCGTGAATCTCCCTTCCGGTGTGATAGCAATGAGCTGTGTGGGAATCAGCTAGGTGGGAGGTCTGAGATGACGATACGTTCCTGCTTCCTTGCTCGTGGGACAGATGCGATAGATCTCTGTTTAATGTGACAGACGGGTGCCAGAGAGAGAGAGAGAGAGAGCGTACATCTTTGTGTTCTACTCTATCTGCTGAGGGGCACCGCGACAAACAGGCCTCAGAGAGCACTTATGATTCTTTGTGTGCACAGGAGGGGAACATCTGTTTCACTGATAGGTTTCATGATAAACATTTTGAATGGCAGCATGTTGACTATTGCAAGCAATGTTAAATGTCAATCCGTGTGTCATTTTTACATCGTCTGCATTCGCACAGAAAATCACTTGATGCAGGTTTCAATGTTGATTCTATGATCAATGCACGATTCGTTTAGAAATGAGACACGGTTTCATTTGTTATGTACATGAAAAGCAAACGTTGATTCTAGCCTTTCATGCTCATGGTTAGTCCTAATGTTCGCTGTTTCATACTCATGAAATAATTCCACTGACACAGACTTGATCATTCAATGGCATGCTTTGCTGCTTCCTACTGATGAGTTTTCTGCACAGACGTGTTCATTTTGTGAGTTCAATGGTCGAGTCGTTGAACTAAGACTTATGCGTTTCTACAGGTCTTTATATCAGCTTTAAACACGACTGCAATCTATGAAAGTTTTGCCAACATAAAGTTGTTGTCATAAAGTTTCTTACACCACGGTTCATGTTTACGAATTTCATTTGAATGTCAAAGTTAGACTATATGTTCATCTGTCTATGATGAGTGTAAACGTTGTCACAGTTCTCCTTTATTTCCCGTAAACTAGTTGTGACACTTTTGTGTTTCACTTTATCTAGCAGGTTGATTTTTATCTCACACATGCTTTGAGTGTTTCCTAACTCATATGCATTCGACTAACAACGTTGCAGGTTGTTATGTGTATACTTGTATGCTGTCGATGCAGAGTGCAAACACGCTGTCTGTCTTTATTTACAAAACAGTCTACACACGCATTCAATTTGATAAAGGCAAACAACACATTTAGTAAAGCTGGTACGCTAACGAGTGTGACTGCAGAAACATTTTATAAAACTTATTCAACGTTCGCTAAGTTTCACAGCAACCTGTCAAAGACTTCTTACAAAACTTGTTTCAACATTTGCGTTTAGACTTTTAAGTGAACATGTGCTTCACGTATTCTACACGAACGGTTAACGCATGTGATATAAAACCCTAAATCCAACCGTAGGGGAGCCTAGCCTTGGATTATGGACTTTTACAATCCATGCGATTCAATGTCATGGAACTAGCTCTCACACACTCAACGTTTGTGACAACATCTGGTTTTATAAAACATTCAACGCTTACTATAAGACCTTTTAACGCTGTGAAACAATCTACACAGTGCAGTAAAACTTTCTAGCGCTGTGGTGAACACTGTTTTCATATATGAGTAACACGAACGTATTAAGGTGCTACAAGTCTTTCATATTGATGAGGTTGACTCGAAGAAATGACTGTTGTCGTAAATGGGGAATTCAGCCTATGTTGAGAGTCAGGTACTGCGAAAGTTTTTATGATGATATTTGTCAAGATTGAATGCAAAGTATCACATCATGTTTATAGATAAAAAGCGGAAGAGAATAAATGTCTTTACAGGTTTTGAGTGTATAGGATAGAACACATGAAACAGTTACATATGAAAAAGTTAAAGGGTCACAGTTGATGAAAGGTAGCTTTGATAGACTTCATATGGGTTGTTATGTAGAATGAATTGATATTCATAAATGGAAGTATGATGTAGTGATAAAGTGTTTCTAAGCCTTTCTTATGAGTGTCTGTGTAAGGCTGACTTTCATAAGTTGAGAAATGACTGTCTTCATAAGTGCAGAATAAAAGTATTTAGCTAGCGTGCATTATCTTTCAGGGGTGATTGAACTCAAGTATTGCTATGCAGTATGTCTTGTGATGATATTTCGTATTGAACACTGTATCAAGTCATAAGTAAGGGTATGAAGTATAATAGAATAAATGTTTCATTCACAGGTTGAGAATATAGGAGGCACAAAGTATTGGTTGTATGTCATAGAGGGAAAAGCAAGTAAAGCAGAGTCGATGTGTATATGAAAGTATGTTAACGTATACATCCTATCCGAGAAATAGTATTAGGTCTCTGTGTAGATGTCTCAATAACGTTTCATGGTTGTATTAGAATAAATCTGGTCAGTTGGGTAATTCTCCCTTTAATTTTTTCCTTATATTCTCTCTCTATGTCTGCCTGTGCGTATTTTCTTCTTTGCATCTGGTTGGGTGAGTGTTGTGACTTTTTAAGTTGGTTTCCTTTAGAGTATAGAATATTCATTTCGTATCGAATATGATAATAGGAATACATTAAGGGTAGTATCTCATCAACACCGTCTCGGTCTCACTCGGAGATACCTGCGGATCCATCATCAGGGATTCGGGTGGAGGTATAACGTTCGATTCATCGAACAAGGAATAGTATTTCATAAACTGAAATACTATATCCTCACACTCATCGGAGAGAGAAGTTTCGCCCATATAAGCAATCCTATATGGGGTAACTTGTGCAGTCGGCTTCTCGGACATGATTATGATAGTAAAATGTAAGACACTCTGCTTTATATGAGAATGATACAGCTTTTCAAATGTCTGGTTCGCGCAATCAAATCGCTCTAAACTTATGGTTGGAAGAATAAAAGGGAAGTCATATTTTCATTGACTGCCATCCTCAACCACTCAACAAACTTAGATGCATTTATCGCGTGAATCTCCCTTCCGGTGTGATAGCAATGAGCTGTGTGGGAATCAGCTAGGTGGGAGGTCTGAGATGACGATACGTTCCTGCTTCCTTGCTCGTGGGACAGATGCGATAGATCTCTGTTTAATGTGACAGACGGGTGCCAGAGAGAGAGAGAGAGCGTGCATCTTTGTGTTCTACTCTATCTGCTGAGGGGCACCGCGACAAACAGGCCTCAGAGAGCACTTATGATTCTTTGTGTGCACAGGAGGGGAACATCTGTTTCACTGATAGGTTTCATGATAAACATTTTGAATGGCAGCATGTTGACTATTGCAAGCAATGTTAAATGTCAATCCGTGTGTCATTTTTACATCGTCTGCATTCGCACAGAAAATCACTTGATGCAGGTTTCAATGTTGATTCTATGATCAATGCACGATTCGTTTAGAAATGAGACACGGTTTCATTTGTTATGTACATGAAAAGCAAACGTTGATTCTAGCCTTTCATGCTCATGGTTAGTCCTAATGTTCGCTGTTTCATACTCATGAAATAATTCCACTGACACAGACTTGATCATTCAATGGCATGCTTTGCTGCTTCCTACTGATGAGTTTTCTGCACAGACGTGTTCATTTTGTGAGTTCAATGGTCGAGTCGTTGAACTAAGACTTATGCGTTTCTACAGGTCTTTATATCAGCTTTAAACACGACTGCAATCTATGAAAGTTTTGCCAACATAAAGTTGTTGTCATAAAGTTTCTTACACCACGGTTCATGTTTACGAATTTCATTTGGATGTCAAAGTTAGACTATATGTTCATCTGTCTATGATGAGTGTAAACGTTGTCACAGTTCTCCTTTATTTCCCGTAAACTAGTTGTGACACTTTTGTGTTTCACTTTATCTAGCAGGTTGATTTTTATCTCACACATGCTTTGAGTGTTTCCTAACTCATATGCATTCGACTAACAACGTTGCAGGTTGTTATGTGTATACTTGTATGCTGTCGATGCAGAGTGCAAACACGCTGGCTGTCTTTATTTACAAAACAGTCTACACACGCATTCGATTTGATAAAGGCAAACAACACATTTAGTAAAGCTGGTACGCTAACGAGTGTGACTGCAGAAACATTTTATAAAACTTATTCAACGTTCGCTAAGTTTCACAGCAACCTGTCAAAGACTTCTTACAAAACTTGTTTCAACATTTGCGTTTAGACTTTTAAGTGAACATGTGCTTCACGTATTCTACACGAACGGTTAACGCATGTGATATAAAACCCTAAATCCAACCGTAGGGGAGCCTAGCCTTGGATTATGGACTTTTACAATCCATGCGATTCAATGTCATGGAACTAGCTCTCACACACTCAACGTTTGTGACAACATCTGGTTTTATAAAACATTCAACGCTTACTATAAGACCTTTTAACGCTGTGAAACAATCTACACAGTGCAGTAAAACTTTCTAGCGCTGTGGTGAACACTGTTTTCATATAACATTCTAAACTCTCAGTCTCACTGCAGCAGAAAACTGCTTTTAGTAAACCTGATGAAGCTAATCTAACAGTCATGAAGTTTGAATTTTCTAATAAGGGGAACATTTGGCAACTGTCTCCAATAAAACTTTCTAACACTGAAAGTAAGTTACAAGACAATGTACACTGTGCAGTAAAACCTTTTTCGATAAAACTTTCTAGTGCTGTGATGAGTTCGGCCAGTCATACAACGTCAATGATCAAACTTTATTTTCACAAACGTGCGTCGCGGTAAAAACTAGTTGACTACACTGACGCTTACATTTATGACACTTGTGTTTCATAAAATGTCATGATCAAACTTTACTTTCTCAAACGGGTGTCGCGGTAATATTATTTGACTACACTAACTTTGCTTTTACAAACCATGATACACTTTCTGACGACACTCACGAATAAACGTCATGATCAAACTTTACTTTCTCAAACGGGTGTCGCGGTAATATTATTTGACTACACTAGCTTTGCAAACCATGATACACTTTCTGACTAGACTTACGAACACAACTTCAATGATTAAACTTTCTAACTATACATCAACCTGTGTTGCAGTAAAACCTTTGTACAACATGATAAAGTTTCTGACTAGACTTACGAATAAATGTCATTATCAAACTTTCTAACTATACATCAACCTGTGCTGCAGTAAAACTTTTGCAAACCATGATACACTTTCTGAGTAGACTTACGAATAAACCTTCAATGATTAAACTTTACTTTCTCAAACGTGCGTCGCAGTAAAACTAGTTGACTAAACTAGCGCTTACATTTTATGACATGTGTGTTTCATAAAACGCCATGATCAAACTTTTCTAACTACATCAACCTGTGTTGCAGTAAAACGTTTGTACAACATGATATAGTTTCTGACGACACTGACAAGAGCTTGTTCACTAGCGAAGAGAGAAGTCTGTGATGTGCTGCGTGTGGCGGATGAATGTCCTCCCGTTTCATCCCTTCATCATTTCGTCTCCGTGATAGAGACAAGAAGAACTGATGGTTCATTCTCGCATGGTTGGCCAACTGTCGGGAGACAAGTGTAATGGAGATTTTATGAGGCAACCTGTGGCAGATAGCTAAATGTCGCCCTGGCGGTCAGACTACAACGTTGAGACGAAAGGCAACCACTTGGAAACATGACACAGAGAGGTTTCACAAGGATTGCCATTGCCCATGTCCCGTGCAGTACTCATCGCTACGGACTTCAACGCTGTCTCGAAATAACGCCCACCCACAGGAAGTATGACACCGAAAATCTCCGTGACTTGCACCGTCCATGACTTGATCGCCAGACATGAAAACCGGTGGAGTTATTTACAGGTGGTTGGTAAGAGGAAGCAAGTCGTTGCTTTGATCAGCTTGATAGCAAGCCGTAGAGACCTTGATTCACCAGCGTTTTGCAATGGAGATGTTTAGAGGCCACCCATGACAAGATAGCTAAGACTCAACCGATTGGCGTTCAAAGTGCTACGTTGAGAACTGTGTCAAATGCCCAACATGAGACATGAGTTGCCCCAGCGGTTTCGGTCTAAAATATGACACACTCCCTTGCCACACTTCTCACTACGGCATCGTCCGCCGTCCCGAAGGAACACCCTGTCAGTGGAATATTACAGCAAAACTCTCCGTGTCTTGCTCGCTTTCAGTGAAAAGCTGCTTGGTTCATGAGAAGACTGGCTCAGACATCATTAAAAATCCTTTCATTGACTTCAGCAGGGTCGAAAACCCCAGAAAACCTCCAAAAATAGCGAATTTAAATTTTTCAACTTTTTAGCACTACTTATGAAATTTTATAAGTAGTCTATCACTTAGGGCAGGTCAATACCTATCGAACTTTTTTGAATCAAGTCAAACGGACTTGTAGAAGCAAAGTTACAAGCCTTTAAAGTTTTGGAGTCTTTTATGGCCTGGAGACGAAGGCCATCTCCTGGCGAACCTCTAAGTCTGACGCCTTAGCTGACTTCAGCAATGAAATTTTCGAAGTCGATTTCTTACAGAAACCCGGAATTTGGAATGTCCGAAGCTATCATTGTAGCTCAGAGAGACGACCTACCTTTGACAATCGCTCTCCTCTAAATGAAAAGTCTGTCGGTTCCCTGCTTATATAGTTTGTGGCGATCAGCTGATGACGTAATACCCATCATCCAAAAACTTTAAACCCGTCTGTCTCCGGTTCTAGGGCTCCGATTGACTCCAAATTTTGAGTGTCACGTTTTCTCGCTCTCCCCTTTCATTTAAGACATCCCTCGACCCTCTACGATGACCAGAAGCCGAGTTATAACACTCGGTCGTTTTTTCAAAAAGTTCCAAAATCTTGGAAAATGCGCAAAAACTCGATTTTTAACAGGCTCTCATTTAGAAACAGAGCCTGCCACGCATCTGAAAAGAGTGGATCCTAGAGGACAAAGCGCGGTCTTGCCCCTAAAAGAAACCCGATCTCTTCATTCACTTCCAATCCTCCGCTATTCATCGTCAAAGTTGGCTAAAAAAGCGACATTTCACATTTGGACTTGAAAAAATCCTAAGTATTTTCAACCACCGTAGTGAAACATTTTCGAAAAAATTTTTGTGCGAATTTCAACCTGAAACCTTGATAGAAGTATGATTCTAAACAACTTTGGTCTTTTCGACCAATTTGGTCAGTGAGTCGTTGGGGGGGGGGGGCGGTTTTCACAGAAACTTCACCGACCCAACTTTTGACGACAAACACGATGGGATGGGTCTCGGAACTCCATTCCAACATTTTGAAATTTTTTTCACGAAAAAATCCTAAGTGTCGAGACCACCGTAGTGAAAAATTTTCGAAAAATTTTTTTGGACGCATTTGAATCTGACACCTTGATAGAAGCCTCTTTCACATGATTCTCATCAACTTTGGTCTTTTCAACCAACTTGGCCAGTTGAGTCGTCGGGGGGGGGGTTTCATGAACATCGCTCCTCCACACGGAACCATTCCTCCCAGCACATCCTTGGCGACTTCGTTCCAGAGGGGGGGGGCGTCAGCCTGATGACTCATTGTTTCGCATTTTGGCCTTGAATTTGCCACGGGGTTACTACTACTTACAGTGTAAGTATCAGTCAAAGTATTGTATCATTAACTTAATTTCTAAGTTTTTTATATTTCAAGTCAATATTTATATTTTATACGTCAAAACTTCAATATTTCCTATCCTTATTCCGATGAAGTGGTTTCTAGTAGGTTAATGTCAAGCTCATCGCAACGTTGCATTTTGTGCATGCCTCTAAGGTTTCAAATTAAATGAAATTTGGCAAAAGCCGAAGAATCGTTCATTTCTGACTAAAATCAAAGCAGCAAATTTATATCTAAGCTAAAGAGAATTGGACTAGTCGACATACTGAGTGGTGTCCCTCAAATTAAAGGCATGCTTTTTTACTGGTGGCATGCTATACATTGGGTGTCGAAAAGTTACAAAGGCCCTACGTTAGTAGATTTAACTGTATAAAGAAAAATTATTAAGCACATGTTATATATGTCATAATCTTGAAATCCCATTTCTTTGTAGCGATTATATATTTTTACTTGATTATGCGGAAGAGATTGTAGTTGGGAAATCAAGCTATTTAATACAACAAAATGTCATGAATTGAAGCCCAATTAACTTGGAATTCATTTACTTAAGTTCCCAGCAATGTCTTTTGTACAAAATACAGATAGAATCATTTCATTTTCTTTTCTAAAATTCAATATCCGGTCAACAACAAGCACAATGCAGTTTTTCTACACTAGTTTCAAATGAAAAGCTGTTTTAGCGTTTTTTGACTACCTCTATTTTCAATTTTTCTTTCAGGAGGCGTAATTTTGTCACCCGAAGTCGAACAAGCGGTAACGGACCGAACAGAAACGTCAATGATAATTGGTAAATCCAGGAATCTATCGCGCACTGACAATTTAGCTCTGCGTCTTGCTGGTCAGGGAGAAGTATTATCTGGTCTCAGACCAGCTTCACCAGGTCAAGGTGCCTTCCAACCAGCAGGTAGACCTACTGCAGATCCTAATATCTTACAGGAAACATGGGCTGAGCCCAGACGCGATGATATCATCTATGAAGGCTTTGGCGAAACATACAACGTTCCGCAGCAGGAAGAAATTGAAGATTTGGATAATGAGGAAGCTTCCACCCTTAGCTACGTTAGCAGTGAAAAGAGAGAACGTCACATGAACGACAGACTGATAAACGGTCAGCGAACAGAGAGTGTGGATAGTGGAAGACCAGCAGAGAGTTTGAGCAGCGACAGACGAGCAGGGAATTCGGATAGCGGAAGACGAAGAGAGAGTTTGGGTAGCGGAAGACGAGCAGAGAGCATCAGTACTAGAAGCAGTTGTCGACTAGGAACACCACCCATGCCTCCCGAAGGTCCTATGCGGCCTCCAATCGATGATGACGTGGCCAGTTCGATTTATTCTATTGTCACTGCCTCATCCGAACTTGCAGAGGAAACGTTGGAGCGAGCGAAAAGAAATCAAGAGCGGAATTGGCCTGGTAAACGATAAATGTCAAAAATTTGCTTCGATTTCCGTCCTAAACATGCACTTGGAGTTCTCCGATCCAATCATACAAATATTAGTTTATTTAATGTTTCATTATTTCCCAATTTGTGATCTTCATCCGATTAGTGTTGGATCGCAAGTTGATTTGCAAACTTCTATGCTAACATTTCCACCTCAGAGTGCTGGGCAGTCTGACAGAATTTTCTTTGTACGGAACGTAGTAGTTTGTTATTTCATCTATCATTGTATAACATATTATTCATACCAATTATCATGTTAGTTATATCTACAGATTTTCTATTCATCGAATCAAGTGAAAGAAATATTATCTTGATGACATTCTGATTTTTTAATGACACATGCTTACTGGGTTAGGCCTGTGGTATTATCATAATTATGATAAAAATTATATTTTCAAAGTCATGCAGGATCTCTGAAAAGTCTCT